>JAMKQA010009446.1:0-10277 GCA_024699735.1 Posidonia australis | reverse complement strand
CCCTGTTCCTGGTTTCTACTTCTGTTAACTCATTCTAAGGCTTCTTTGAGGCTTTTTTAAGGATCTAAGGTATACAGTTATAAACGGAGATGGGTGTGGTTTAGTCTGCTATTAAAAGCTCTATAGCAGTTGGAAAAACAAAGGTTGGAGTGCCATTAAATGTTGTTAAAGCTCCATTTCATATACTGTTCGGTGATCTTCATTTTGGTACTACTATTTGCACTACTTTTTTTTTTTTTTTACACTACTATTTGCCCCTAAAAGATTTTATTTATGTGCATAGCTTTGATCTTCATTTTGCAACTTAGTATTTGCATCTAGGTTTGTTGTTAAACAAATTCATATATGATTAGCTATATTTGAGGATACCATATAATATTATTAAGTAACATACATGTTGCTAGTCTCCATTAGTGGCATCCATGTACTTAGTATGATATGGTATCAACAATAGAATCATGTGGAATCATGTGGCATCACCAGCTAACTGGACCACATGTTATCATCAAGTATCATAATTCTACAACTGATTTTATCTTACCACCTGATTCTCCAACAATATGGCAAATGACGGAAATTCTTTAGATAACAATTGGGATTATCATTTCGTTCAAGATTATCCATATAGGGAGATTGATGCAGCGGATAATATACATTGCGAAGGAGGAAATGATGTACATGTAGAGTACATCAAGAAGAAATACTTGTACATCAACAACAAATACTAGTAGATGAATAAGAAATACCTTTACATGAGGATGGAGAAGAATTAGTTGAACCAAATGAAGATGAATAAAGAGAAAAACCTACTCCAAAGATAGGAATGGAATTTGAAACATTGGATGTTACGTGCAAATTTTATACGAGTTACGTTGATAGGATGAGCTTTGGAGTTACACAACGTCACTTAGAGAAAAACGCCCAAGGGATTGTCATTAGGACTTACTTCACTTGCTGTAAACATGGGAAAGGTCTTTCAAATATAGAAGTAATTTATTAGTTCTTCATGGATATGTAATAGAAAAATCAAAATTTTTCTACATAATGGACTTGGATCTGTTGGGTAGGTTGAAGAATGTATTTTGGGTTGATTCAAAATCTAGAGTGTCTTACAAATACTTTGGAAATGTTGTTGCATTAACACCACCTATATAACCAACAAGTATGATATGCTGTTCACACCATTGGATTGTGTTAACCATCATGACTAATCTATGTTATTGGAATGTGGCATTCAGAGTCCACGAAAAGCCACATATGATTGTTCAAGACGTGGTAGAAATGCTTGTCAAGGATGCCACCAAAGGGCATTATAATTGGTCAATCACAAGCTATCATGAATGTTATCAAGGTTGTTATCCTTGATGCAAAGCATCGACTATTTTTGTGGCAACTTCCGATAAGAAATATCTAGAACAAAATGTGACAATCTCTTTATAGATATATTGAGTGGCTTATTGAATCTTTTAGTCTATTCTTATTTCGAACCTTTTGTTTTAAGAAAAATATGTATCTAATAACAATGTGGATAATTTAGAAAAAAGTGTTCTCAATTATAAATGAAAGAACAAAATTACTTAAGAATAATATATATCTCTCGAAAGGATACATCCATCGATATTACATCGATCTACCAACTTTGGTTTCGTAAGACAAGTGAAGCATGAGATGTTTTATCAAGTCAAAGAAGACGGGTGGAAATATCTTTTCAAGATTGCATAATATAAGAACAATATTAAAGTCTTCATCTCTTTTGTGGATACGTGACTTTTGAAGGGAAGCATGTTTTATCGAGTTTCATCATCTCGCCTATGTCCCTTTGGTTGTATCCTACTTCTCCACTCCCTGGATGTTGAAGTCAGTGTGATTGTCACTTTCAGTTTACTTTCGCTGGTCATCGAGACGTTTAGGAAGATGTTTTGTTGATATGGGTTCAACTACCTAGGGATAGTGCCAGTGTTGTCTAAGAGTGTTCGTACCAGTGAGCTTCTTCTTACTCTTCTTTTCCTTACAAAATAAAGTAAAAAATACATGGATTAATACAGTGTAGTAAAAAGACTCAAAGTAAATTAAACATTAATATGGAATAAAAGGAAAAATACTTACCTTGGGGATTTTGTCTCATTGGTTGCAACTAAATGTATATGCTTAACTACAACATGTATAAAAATGAAATGAAATAAGCAAAAAATGCTAAAAGAAAACCCCCTTTTAATATGCATGAAATGTAAGATGCTGATGTGACATAGTCAGAGAGGGCAAAAGACTCAAGCTCTTCAAAATTCAAAATCTCTCTACTCTCTCTCTCAAAATTCCCTCCTAATATGTCTGTCCCCTTTAAAGGTGAGGGGTGCCTCCATATATATAGAGGCATGGGAGGATAAAAAAAGATAAAAGGATCTATTTAGCAAGATTATACAGTTGCAACAAAAAGTTTCCACTTCTAAAGTTTTGACACAGAAATCTCAGCGTTTAATGTTGAATATAGGAAATCTAGCATTCAACACACTCAGACGCCCAACAAAAATTAATGAAGGAATATTTCTCCATTAAATGGATAATAAAGTTCGATCAAAGCCATAATAAAGTCTTGCAAAGGAATTTTTCCTTAAATGTAAAATAATTTGAATTTAAATTATTTCAAAAAAGGAAGAAAGGAAGGTGCACGGATCCACTAGTCAATTGTAGAACGCAATAAATCATGTGTTCTATGTAAAACAAGGTCATTCCAATGTTCAACACTTTCAGGCTTTCAACATTGAATGTCGGAATTTCCATGCTCAACGTTGAATGCTAGATTCTCAGCGTTCAACGACTTGAATTAACAAATGAACCTTTGGAAAGTACTTGGACTGAGCAAAATGCTTCTAAAGATGAATAGTGCATGCTATATTGTGATGAGACTTAATAAAGATAGGGGAGTGCCAAAATGGGATATCTACATCTTTCACATATAATTTGGAGGAGAAAATGACATTGAAGAATTTACTTAGATCTGTAAGTATGTTTACAATGAGATTAGGCAATAAATCTCTAAAAGTAAAGGGAAGCCGTCTTTCCATGAACACATGACAAATTGTGGCTTTTTATTCCTTTGAAAGTGTATTTCTTGATATTCATGAGTTTTGATATATTTGGTGCATACTCGTCTGGAAGTTTTAAACTGCTGACTCACTCACACACTGTCATTATCTGATTTTTATTAAGTGTGTACTTTCCCTTAGCCATTTTAGTCTTTCTATAGACATGCTCTATCAGGTGTAAGTCCTTACGACTAAAAAGTAACTTCAAATCTCTACGTGCATTTTCTGTATCCTTTGTCTTTCTCTTAATATCCAATGCTGTACAGAACATATTGTTAACCACATTCTTCTTAATATGCATGATGACTATATTATGACAAATTAGGAGCTTTGACCAATACAATAACTCCCATAATATATTGATCTTCGTCCAATTATGAGTATTCCCGAATCCCTCTAAAGTTTGTGAATCAACATCATGTCT
Organism: Posidonia australis; assembly: GCA_024699735.1. Taxonomy (NCBI): domain Eukaryota; kingdom Viridiplantae; phylum Streptophyta; class Magnoliopsida; order Alismatales; family Posidoniaceae; genus Posidonia; species Posidonia australis. The sequence continues at coordinate 6,770 of JAMKQA010009446.1, read as the reverse complement.
AACAACGATCTGCTCAAACTTTGACAATCAACTAAATAATTGCTCTACCGACATCTTGGGAAGTAAGTTGGACAATTCTACTGTATTCTTCTTAAAAACTTGCCTTTGTTTTCAATATGAGTGGTCTATGGACAAGAATTGATAGTGGTAGTCAAAGAAACATGACTTGCGACTATATTAAATTTGAAATGACTTTGTGTATTCCATATAATAAAGATAACACATCTTTTCATGCGTGCTTCAACCAGACAACATTACATACGCAGGGACATCACTAATAGTCCAACACAAGGCTACCTTCATGTTGAAAGTGTACTTCTTGCATGCATCGTATGTCTCAACTTTAGTGTCGCAAAGCATCTTCAACTCATCTATAAGAGACTTAAAGTACACGTCAATGTATTTTCCAGTATAACTTGGACTAGGAATGAACAAAGACAAAAACATGTACGCCTGTTATTACACATTGAAGGAGGTTAACTATATGGTGTGATTATGACAGGCTAATACAAGTAATCTTTTCCTCTACTGTGTGGATTGCATCCATCATTAGAAAGATCGATAACAACATTACGTTTTTCTATAGCAAATGAAGGGAAAGACTCCTTCAAGACTTGTCAACACTTGGTATCGGAAGGATGCTCCATATAAGTGTCTTGTATATGATCTACATGTTATGTCATATCTTTTGCAGTCATTTTGTAATAATATAACCTCTTCAATATCGGTGCTAAAGGGAAATAACAAAGCACCTCTTGAGGTATACGTGTGTGACCATGCCCGGCCCGGGGATCCGGCGCAAGGTCGCGCCAGAGGGAGCAGGCCATAGTCATGTCAAGATGGCGAAAGCGCAAGATGGGATAAAACGAAAAAGAAATGGAGTCGCCACCTAGTCTTTTAAGGGAAAGATGAGGAAAATCACAAACAAACCACAAAAAGTGAATGCATGGGATGCAAATGTGAAGGCTAAATGTCTACTAACCAGAGGATGGGTAAGGATTCCTATTACGCACAGAGAAAGTGTTAGGCACCCCCGTACACCTGAGCAACTTAGTCTTTCTAGTCAATTTGCTTTCTAGAGACTGAATGAATGTTTGTTATGTCTAGATTGTGTTCTAATCATGCCAATATGAATGCCCAGACAAGACTAGATGGGTGTGTGAGATGGTACGCGAAAACTACGAAGAAATCCACACGAAATGATTAACTCACGAAATACGACATGACAATGAAAATCACAAGAAATGACGAGGTTTCTAGCAAGAAAGGTTCGAAAAATTATACAGACCTCAAGAGAATAAAAAATACAACCAACTCAAATTGTCAGAATCACAGAAAACATCACGGAAATCAAGATGGAAAAACTACAAAAAAGTCCACGCAAAATAGATAAACTGTGACATGTAAAGAAATTCAAATAAAATGACGGTGTTTTTTGGAAAGAATGTTCTGGAAAACCACACCGACATCAAGAGCATTAAAAATACGATAGACTCAAATCATTAGAATCGTGTCAAACTTCATGGAAATCGTGATGGGAAAATTGCGAAGAAGTCCACGTAAAACAAATAAACTGTGACTTGTGAAGAAAATAACATAAAATGACGGTGTTTTTGGACAGAATATTCAGGAAAACCATAATGACATCAAAAAGATTAAAAGCGGGTCCAACCCAAGTCATCAGAATCATAGAAAAAACCGTGAAAATTAAAAAGGTAAAATAAACCGTGATGGGGCCAATGTGGGCCTTTCGGTCAGTTAATGTACGCCTTCGGGCGATGAAATCCAAATCAAATCAAAAAATCCGAAAATATGGAATAAAAGTAGTCAAATCAAATATCCAACGAAGGAATCCAAAAACAGGTAGGAGGAAAATCCATGAAAAACACATGAAATGCAGACTTATTCAAAAAGGATGGACTGATGTGCAAACGCAACGAAAACTATGTAGAATGGATGAAAATGTACATAAATGGGTAAAAGATACTAAGGAATGATTTGGACAGAGATTATGCATGACTTGATGCAATAATTAACTTGCATGTGCATGAATTGATGACATAAGGGTAATTTGGTCATTTCAATAGTCAGATGTGATAAATACATGTATGGGGACGATGCATGGTCTAAGATATGCCAAATTGTATGCAAGATGTCAGGAAAAGGTTGTTTTTATGAAAACATGTAGAGGACAAGGTCTTAAAAACAATAAGATGATGTAAGCACAATAAAGGGAAAGTACAAGTGTCAAAACGTAAAATTCACAGTGAAGGGTGAAAATTTGGATTAAAATACATTCAGAGACTTCTATCCTAGCGTACTAATGATGGATCGAACGGAAATGTGACACTGAAATGTGTGAGAATTGCACTTAGATAATTTCCTGAAAACTCAAGGTCTAATGTGCAAAATTCACAAAAAGTGGACAATCATGGTTAAAATGTGCTCAAAAAGTCTTATCTTGATGCTAGGATGTAGGATTTTTAAAAAAATGTGGCTCTGTGGTGTGACATGTGTGAAAATTACACTTTTAGTAATTTCTTGAAAATTCAGGGTTTACTGTGCAAAATTCACACATAAAGTGCAAATCTGACTAAAATGTGAAATCATAAGTTTATTTATATTGCAAACATGGTTTTTGATAAAAACTCTATTCAGGTGATGATTTACAAGCACATACAATCAATAAATGTGAAACATACCAAAATGGGATTTAAAAAACAATTAAAATCATGATTATTGATTTAAGAAAAGATTCAGGGGCCTGGATATAAATGTTCCTGTCCAGAAAACATTATGGATTGAGTTCAATGACTAACATGCAAGATTTCAGGACCAAAATGTGATAAAAATCAAGTTTTTTACACGATCAGTGTAATTATGGACGACTTCAGGGTTATGAATGCAAATTTTACAAAGAAAACTCATTTTTAAAAGTTTTGGAAGCTCAGTGTAAAACTTCAGGACTTAATTGCAAAGAAAACACAAATGTAGGGATTTAAATGTGAAGAAACAAACATTTATGGGACTGAAAATGAAATTAAAATTAAATAGGACAATTCATGCAATATTTACAGGAATAATAAAGTAAGAAAACTTGTTTAAATCTTCAAGGGTTTAGACACAAACACATAGGACCTAAATGTAATAAAAAGGACCTGGATGTAAAAAAAAGGACCTAGATGCAAGATCTGAGGATCTAAAAAGAAATGCCAGGGACCTAAATGTAATGATAATAGGACCTACGTGCAATTAACGAAAACTTAAATATCATTAAATCGAACTGTTTCGAAGATCACTGGTGCTCCCACTTCGACGTAGACTCCGACGAGCCTCCGACGGCGCTGTGGCGACCGACAGGTAGTGGCGGTGGCCGAAGAAGTTTGAGGGATGGGCGACGCTACTTCCGGTAGCTTTAGTCAGACTGGGGGGTGCCTGGGGTACTCTCCCCGTCTCGGTGCTCCGGCGGTCTGTTCTGGCGGTGACGGGGAAGACGACGGCGACTTGACGGCGACGCTACAGTGACAGAGAGTGGCATCTAAGGGCTGAGGGGGTTTCGGGAGACCATCGCGAGCTTTCTAGTGGCTTCGGGGGACAATGAGGGCTACTAGAAGCCTCCTCTCGTTCGACTCGCCGGAGAAAGCGGCGATGGGCTCCGACGATCATTGAAGATTGTTGGTGGTGGATCAGTGGATGGTCATGGTGGTTGGGTGAGGTTCGGAAAGGGTGAGGTGCATCTAGGAGGCCGTGTGGAGCTCTGGGGACCTCTAGTCCGCTCCTCCTGCTTGGTTCTAGGGCGACGACTCCGGTCGTCTTCCTCAGTGACGTCGAGCAATGCTCCGTCCGCTTGGGCTGCTGTGAGGTTAACAGAGGACTTGGGGAGCAAAAAGGAGTGCCAATGATTCCTACATGCCTATTCCTAAGGACTACTGGGTGAATCTCCTTCCCTATCTAACTCATCGGAGATGGGTTCCGGTGGGATGATGGGTTGCAGTGAAGAGGGAAGGGGAACGACTATCTCTCTCGTGCCTATCTTGGGCCCGCAAACGGAGATGAGGACACCCAAATACACATAAACACATCGGAACAGTGAAAAGGAAAAAATTGAATGCAGAGGATGTTTACCTGTGTTGCGGTTGGGAGGGGCTGTCTCTGACGTTGCTCGATGCGGTTAGACGTGGCAGTGGGATGGAGAATTTAGGTGGAAGGAGAAGAATGTGAATGCGGGTGCTCTAGCTTTGGTTTTTCTTTGAGATAGGACGTCAGGTGATGGGTCTCGTTGTTGGTGGTCGTTTCCATTTGTCCATTCCTTTATTCTCCTCCCATCCTTCGTTTCGATGGTTTCCTACGTTTTTAAGAGAGGTGGAAGGCGTCGAGAGATCGTAGCTTCAGTTGGTGTTACGTGGGGTAGGAGAGTGGCTGCAGGATCAGTTGTGATGAAGGCATTGTTCATTTATTTTTCAGTGTCTTAAGTTTTTAATTAGGTTTGGTTTGGGCTGGGCCTGCTACTGGGCTTTGTTTCGTTTTTTTTTTGTTTTAGGTTTTAGGATTTTGGTTTTGTTTTAGGTTTTGATTTTTTGGTTTTTAATTAGGTTTATGATTTTGATTTTGTGATTTTAATTTAGGTTTTAATTTCTTAGTTTTAAATTAAGGTTTTTAGGATTATTGTTTTTCTTTTAGGGTTTTTGTGTTTTAGGGTTTAGGGATTTTAAAGTTTTATTTAACTTAGGTTTTGTTTGTGGTTTTAATTAAATTCTTGTCATTTGGTAATTTAAGGTTTAATTAGTTGACTTCAAATTTGGATTTTAATTATTTTAGGGGTTTTCTAAGGTTTTGGATTTTAATTAGAGTTTTTAGTTTAAATTAGGGTTTTTGGGTTTTAATTAAGGGTTTTTTAGTTTAATTAGGGTTTTTGTATTTTAATTAGAATTTTGAGTTTAATTTAGGATTTTTAGATTTTAATCAGGTTTTTAGTTCAATTAAGGTTTTTTGGATCTTAATTAAAGTTTTGGTTTAAATTAGGGTTTTTAACTTAATTAAGTGACTTTAGGGTTTTGAATTTAATTTAGGTTTTTCCCTTGAATTTAAATGGATTAAAGTGGTTTAAAGGGATTTTATTTGATTTTGACTTTAATTAGGGTTTTCACTCGATTAACTTGGATTTTAAGTGGATTTTTTTAAATTTTGACCTTAATTAGGGTTTTCACTTGATTAATTAGGATTTTGATTGGATTTAAGTGGATTTTGTTTAATTTTGACCTTAATTTGGGTTTTCACTTGATTAATTAGGATTTTAAGTGGATTTAGGTGGATTTTGTTTAATTTTGGTTTTAATTAGGGTTTTAAATGTTTTAAATGAATTTTATTTGATTTTGATTCTTAATTATTGGTTTTTGCTTTAATTAAGTTAGAGTGGGCTGGTGTGGGCTTGAGGGTTTATGGTTTTGGTGGAGTTAGGGTTTAGAGGTGGTGGTTGCAACCAGAGCATCTTTCCGGAGGAGCCTGCTGCTAAGTGACTGCAAAATCGGGCTGTCTACAACGTGTCTTTGAGTCTATTTTGTAACGAGGCTCGTAACATTATGGACACTCTAATTTGTATTTGTGTTGTTTGTAGTATAGGATGTAATGTTTTGTGCAAGCATAAATCTTCATTCCTGTCAATCCATCTTTCTCATTTTTTCTTCGTCTCGTAGTAGTTCTTTGGTAATTCATGGTTCTCTAGTAGCATTTTCTTAATTTTGTCTATTATGGTGTCAAAATAACTATCTGTTATGTTGTAGTCGATCTTTAAAGTTAATAACACAGATACGATTGATAACTTTGTATAATTCTTGCAGCCTGAACACAATGGCTCTTCCATCTTTTTTAACAATTCATAAAACTCTTGAGATTCTTCGTGTAGCTTTTTATCAATGGATGAGTTGAACTCAGGACTTGCCACGTCTATTACTATGTTCACAATATGATATATACTAATAGAGGCAACATTTCCATGATAAGAAAAAGTCTCTCTGTGTAAATCAACACTTGTAGCCTTCTGCAAATCCCTTCTTACACAAATGTATTTTCACATCACTACAAAAAAATCTACAATTAGCGAGGACAATATTCCTCACTAAGTCCTTGCGAATTCCTCGCAAAATCCTCGTTACAAAGCTTGACGAGGACGTAGCGAGGAATAATTATCCTCGTAGCTATGTAACTCGTTAAATCAATACTGTGAGGATATATCCTCGCAATGTGTTCGTGTAAATTCAGCGAGGATATTACGAGGAAATATTTTCTCGTAATGTCCTCGCTAGATCCTCGTAATTCCTCGGTAAATACTCACTAAATATCATGAGATTGTATCGTCGTTCCAGTTTTAGCGACAAAATTGCGAGTATATAGCGAGGACTTTCCCTCGCAAATTGCTCGCTAAATGTTCGCTAAATATCTTTATGTTTGCGAGGATATAGTAAGGAAATGTCCTTGCTATGTTCTCACTAATACTGGGCAGTTTAAAAAAAAAAATACAGTACATTATAGAATTGACATTCAAATACTTGTTAAAATGACATTCAAATACATTCACAAGTACATTATTCGTACATATATATAGATTTTAGAAAAAAAAATTTCATTCGATTATACATTCAAAGTTTTTACAAAAAAGTAGCTAATACAACACTGAAATATCTTAATACAAGTCGATAAATATAATACAAGGCAAAACAATATATTACATATCACTTTCTTCGGGAACCAACTTGCTTTCCTTTACCTTTTGA
>JAMKQA010009444.1:0-11068 GCA_024699735.1 Posidonia australis | reverse complement strand
AACCGTATAGATATACTTATTAGATATCCATAAATACATAATGAAATTTTCATTTAAATTAAACAACTATTGATTCTTGATTTAAAGGTCTTAACATTTAACATATTTTGTTAAATTCTAACCGTTAAGTTTTAGATTAAAAATTAATAGTGAATGTAATTCAAATTAGGATGAAACCTTAACACATAGTAGATTATATTATAGATTAACTAATTATATAATTAGATTTTATTTTAAAAAACAGAAAACTAAAACAAATGGAGTGCTTACAGGAAAATTTTCCTATAAGCACCTACACAAACCATTTCCTGTTATACAATTAGAGCGATGATCAAACATAAACATTATTCAACTACTTTCTTGTGGTGGTGGCTTATCATGCCTTCCTCTACTCAACTAGCAAGCTCATTTTTATGGGACCTGGGAAAGGTCATACATACTAACATAGAAAATAATCATTCTAGTTGATCCACAATCATACATACAATTTTGGAGTCCATAACAGAATTCTTTTTCACCAGTTTAAAATTTTTATTTTATAGATTTTTATTATTATATATATATATATTTTCGTTATTTTTGTCACATTTTTTGTTTTTTAAAATTCAATTTCTATTATGGGGCCCACACCCCCTTTGCTAGACCATCCATGAAAATTTTGAAGGCCATGGCCTAGACACAAGATGTGGGCCCTACATTAGAAATTGAATTAACAAAAACAAAATATTAGGGAAAAAGTAACTAAAAAATTAAGAAATTATTAAAAAAAAAATCTAGAAAAATAGAAAATAACTAAAGATTGGAAAAAATAAATAAAAAAATCTATTGTGAATCCCAAAATTGCATCCACAAGTGGACCATTATGGATTAGGGAAATTTTGAGGGATCGTGGTGGTCTAGATAAAGGGGGCATGGGCCCTACAAAAAAAATAGAATATGTGGAAAATTATTGGAAAACTAAAAAATATAAAAAGATAATAGAAATATATGAAAAATAGGACATAATTGAAAACGGAAAAAAATACCATTGTGGGCGGGAAAACAACGTCCACAACTGGACCATTGTAGATCAACCCTCTTATAGAAATATGAAACACAAGTTCACATGTATCACGCAAGATCATTTTTTTTTTTTGGTAACGGTAAGTAGCATTAATTTAAAATCCCAAGTAAAAGGAACCAAGGGAATCAAGCGTCTAAAATTTCACAGAGCATTAATCAGTAGTAAAAAAAACGATATGGCAATGTTTTTGCCTAATAGATACATGCCACCCAGCATTGCTGGCAATTCAAGGTTTGAAAGAAATCTACTGTCCCATATCAGAAGCAGGGGCAGACTCTTGCATGTCTGCGACAGTGGTGGGGTGAGGAGCCTTCAAGGTACGGTTGGAGGTTTGGTTCGCAGACCATGCGGCTTTCATAGAAGATAATGAGTTCATCAAAGCCTCCTTTTCAAACCTTGAAGTAAGAGTATCTAACCATTGATTCATTAGTTCAATGACCTCCAAAATAATAAGAAAATAAGGCTTAGAAGAGCCATGGAAAATTCTGCAATTTCTTTCTTTCCAAGTTAACCAGAGGATAACTTGAAGCAAAACATACCAACCACGGTTATTTAAAGAAAATCTGAGAGCAGGTTTATGAAGAAACAAGTCATGCATACTATAATAACCAGGATATAAATGTGAAGGAATGAAAAAGTACCATATCTGGCTAATGTAAGTACAGTTCAGAAATAAATGATTATTGGATTCAATGTGTAAGTCACAAAAAATACAGTTTAGAGAGCCAGTCCAACATCTTCTGGCTAAATTTTCTTTAGTCAGATTCTTGTTATGAAGTACCAGCTAAGAGAAGAGTTTGACCTTCAGCAGAGCCCAGCTCTGCCAGATATGCTCAGAGAAATTGAATCTAAGTCCACCATCGTTTAGTACATTATAGCAGGACTTAACAGTAAAAAAAGAAGTGGTGGAAGGCGTCCAGGAGAGGGTGTCCTCCTCCTCCCCCAAATGGGTAGAGTGGATGATAGATACCAACGAATCAAATTGTGATTGCAAAGTATGACAATCACACAGTTGAACTTTAGAGTGATCAATCAACTTACTAAAATCCTCTCCGAATAACTCCCATATGGATTTTATAGAAGCTTTCCTCCATTTACTGACAGAGTAGAGTTCAGGGAAAAGATGTTTTAATTTAATCCCATTCCACCAATTATGTTCCCAAAATAACGTATCTTCCCCATTCCGCAAATGGTATATCGAGAAACAGTTAAGAATATTAAAACAGCATTTAAGACAGATCCACAGAGGAGAGCAATAGTTTGTGGAAGTATTTAATAGAGCACCAGGCCAAAGGGAATTGAGGTATCTGGCCTTTACTAATTCTTTCCATTTCACATGACAGTTTCGCGAGAGTAATTGCCATAAAAGCTTAGTTTTGAGTGTTAAGTTAAAATTACTGAGGTTAATAATCCCCCAGCCTCTATGTTGCTTAGATCTACAAAGAGAAGCCCATTTGACTAAATACACCCCCTTCAGAAAAGTAGGGTCAGATTTCCATAGAAAGTTACTTCTAATCCTGTCTATATCTTTCTCTACCTGTCTAGGCATGTGTAGCACTGACAAGAACTAGGTGGGAATGGCTGATAAAACTGAATTAATTAACGTCAGCCTTCCACCAAGGGAAAGAAAATGTGCTTTCCAGTGAGATAGTTTTGAAGATATCTTCTCAATAACTGGAGTCCAATCTTTTCGAGTGGCTTTCCTATAATGTAGAAGTATACTCAGATATGTAATAGGTAGCTCAGCTGACTTGCAACCTAGGGACTTGCAAGTATTGTCAATAGAGTCTTGGCTTACCCCTATCCTAGTGAGGGATGATTTAAGGAAGTTGATTTTTAGGCTAGAACATGATTGGAAGCAGCAAAGAATACGTTTAATATTAACAATATTCTTTGAGCCTTCAGCTAAAAACAGAATGGTATCATCAGCATATTGAATATTTAACACATGGGATCCCCTATAAGGGAATTGAATGCCTGCTATAAGATTATGATTCAGTGCTAACTTTAACATTCGATTTAGGACATGTGTAGCTATAATAATCCCCCAGCCTCTATGTTGCTTAGATCTACAAAGAGAAGCCCATTTGACTAAATACACCCCCTTCAGAAAAGTAGGGTCAGATTTCCATAGAAAGTTACTTCTAATCCTGTCTATATCTTTCTCTACCTGTCTAGGCATGTGTAGCACTGACAAGAACTTGGTTGGAATGGCTGATAAAACTGAATTAATTAACGTCAGCCTTCCACCAAGGGAAAGAAAATGTGCTTTCCAGTGAGATAGTTTTGAAGATATCTTCTCAATAACTGGAGTCCAATCTTTTCGAGTGGCTTTCCTATAATGTAGAAGCATACCCAGATATGTAATAGGTAGCTCAGCTGACTTGCAACCTAGGGACTTGCAAGTATTGTCAATAGAGTCTTGGCTTACCCCTATCCTAGTGAGGGATGATTTAAGGAAGTTGATTTTTAGGCTAGAACATGATTGGAAGCAGCAAAGAATACGTTTAATATTAACAATATTCTTTGAGCCTTCAGCTAAAAACAGAATGGTATCATCAGCATATTGAATATTTAACACATGGGATCCCCTATGAGGGAATTGAATGCTTGCTATAAGATTATGATTCAGTGCTAACTTTAACATTCGATTTAGGACATGTGTAGCTATGATAAAGAGCAAGGGGGAGATAGGATCCCCCTGTCTAAGTCCTTTTGCAGCCCTAAAGGAACCATGAGATGATCCATTAAGTAAAATTTAGCAGAATAAATTCACATCTTGATCTAAGAGATCCATTTTCCCCCAAAACCTAACACCTGTAGAGAGTCTAATAAGAATTCCCAATTGACATTGTCAAATGCCTTCTTAAAATCCAGCTTGAGAATGTAACCAGAAACTTTTGAGGATCTCACCAGATGGAGGGTTTCCTGAGCAATAAGAAAACAGTCCCCAATTGAACGTCCAGCAAGAAAAGCACACTGAGAATTGTCAATTACCTTGTCAAGAATAGGAGTGAGCCTAGAGGCCAGGGTTTTGGTAAGTATCTTATAAATGCTGTTTACCAAACTGATAGGTTTGAAATCTGTAATCAGACTAGGTCCAGACCGTTTGGGAATCAAGACAATAAATGTCTGATTGAAGGGGGAAAGGGTGTCAGGATCACTTGATGTAAAGACATGCTGAAAGATATTTATTATGTCTTGTTTTATAAGGTCCCAGAACTGCTGGAAGAAAAACATAGGGAACCCATCAGGTCCTGGGCTTTTGTCACCTGGAAGCTTGGCAAGATTTGCCTTAATCTCTGCTTCCAAAAATGGAACTTCTAGTGAATCAGGGTTAGGAATTTTAATGGGAGCCAAGCGATCCCAATTGAGAGAGATTCTGGGGCACAGATGGGAATTAAATTGATTATAGAAATGATTTCTTAATTCCTCCCTAATTGTCGAAGGAGAAGTAAGCTGCATGGAGTTGACGGTAAGCGAGAGAATGCTATTGATCCGTCTATGAGAATTAACTATACTATGAAAGAAGGAAGAGTTGGAATCACCCTCTTTCAACCATTGAATTCTAGATTTCTGTTTCCAGTAAATCTCCTGTTTTTTTAGAAGTTCAAAGTGCTATGCTCTCAATGCCTGTTTTTCTGCCCAGACTTCATCATTGAGAATAGAGTGCTCCGATAAGCTATCGATATACTGTATTCGTGTTTCAATGTAACTTAATCTCTGGCCTCTGGCCAATCTAATTGGGTCAACCCAACTTTTTAGACGTTGCTTCAGATGTTTCGACCTATAGGTGAATCCAGCAAATGGGTTAGGAGTGTGAAAGCGAGCTCTCGATTCCAGCCAACAATCTTGAATGAAAGACTTACATCCATCAATTAGAAGTCAAGATCTGTAGAATCGAAATGGAGTGGGACCCCAAATCTGTCTAACAGTGTCTAAAACAATTGGAACATGGTCAAAAATCACTCTGACTTTCCCAGAACAGAATGAGTTGGGGAATTTAGAAGACCAAGGAGATGAAGTAAGGAAACGGTCAAGCTTGACCATTGTAGGGTCTTTTTGGTAATTAGTCCAAGTGTAGAAACAATTGATGGGTGAGAGGTCCATCAAATGGTTTCCATTTATGAATTCGTTAAACATTGACATATGTCCAGAGATCCTTGGGCAAGAGGAATGCTCATGGGAAAATCTAATGAAGTTAAAATTTCCACCAAGGACCCAGTTTTCATTAACCACTTGACTGAGGCCATACAATTCCTCAATGAAGTCAGACTTAAGTCGTGTTTCACAAGGGTCATAGACCCCTGTGAGCCACCAATCAAAATTATCTTCAAAAGTGAGAAAGTGTAAAGATAGGCAAAAGTTACCCGTCAGGTGTGCTGTGAGATCAAATAATTTGCCATCCCATCCAATCAAAATGCCTCCAGAGGCACCTGTGGAAGCAAGAAAGGACCACGAGGTGATTTTCCTACCCCCTAAGGATCTAAGAGAGGCTTGGGTGTAGGACTCCTTCTTTGTTTCAGTGATGATTAGAATATCACATTTTTGTGATCTAACAAGATTGCATACAACACGGGATTTGGCACTAAACCCTAATACCCTAATATTCCCGGTTGCAATAATCATAGAATATTGTTGGAGGACCGAGAGGGATGATCCCTCTCACGAGAGTTAAGAAGATCCTTCAGGAAAATGGGAGGTTTCCTCTGATCAAGCCTAACTTGATAAAAGAAATTTTGTACATCTGCGTTAGTCCTAAGGTTGATACCAATATTACCACAAAACTCTTGAAAATGCTGATAAGAATCCCAAATCAAGGGGTCAGAATCCTTATTATGCATAATGTCAACATTTAAGTCGTTCTCAGTAGGAAGGGAGAACGGTAAAGCATCAAAATTAACAGATCTAGAGTCACAAGAAGTAGATACTGTAGGGTTCACGTTGTTACCTGGGGCGTGGACCGGAGTGTCGGGATGGGAGGAAGGCAACTCAGACGTGTTGCTTTCCAGATCTTCCCTCTCCATACAGTCGTATAAAGTCAGTATTTTCTTGAACTTTCCCATGGAGATGTTCCTTGAACGAATCTCAGCTTGGACGAAACTTGAGGCGTCCAAGATGGCTGGAGAGTCGGTCCCTGAGAATTAACCGAGGAAAGGGAGGGAGAAGCTTTGAACCATCCTTCAGAAGCTGGGGGGTGGGAAGAATTCCAGCAGAGTCAGGGGAGGGGGCACTGACTTGCGGGAGTGAGGAAGACCTAGTCCAAACATTTTTCTCCGTCCTAGAGGTTTTCCCAGTCCTAGCCCCACGCCATCCCTTAGCAGTTTTGAATGACTTTCTGTTAGGAGGAGGAGCTCTTTAGACATGACCAGAAGAGGATCGAGAAGGCCAGGCAACAGGGGAAGGGGAGGGTCCACAGATGTCCCAACTAGGTCTGAACTTAATGGGGTACACAATACTGCCAAAAGCATAAAAGCGAGTATCAGGCAGGTCTTTCCCATGGTGAATCATAATCCGACAACGAGCAAAGCTTTGTTGTTTGGCTCGGTCTATAGTGAAGTCAACTTCCAAAAGGTCGGCGAACTTAGCAACCATGAACTTGAATATGTCCATGTTCCATAGGTGGTGGGGAATACCTTCTAATCTAACTCAGACACCCTCCTCTCTTAGGGTAAATACCGCATTAGATTGAGGAGTCCAATGAGTAAAAAAGGTAGATAGAGATTGTAGAGAGGAACCATATAGATTAAGGGTGTCGATCTTAATCTTAGGGGAAGGGAACCTAAGAAGGAACTTTCCTGGGGCTGAGTTCTTGACTTCCACCTCAGAGGCCAGGGGCCAGTTGGAGGCTATGTGGTGTTCAAGAAGCTCCTTAGTCAGCTGTGTGGAGTGGGCAGAGACTTGTGCACAACAAGAGAGAGAGAGAAGTAGATCGCAGGTGGCTTCCGTTGGGGGGATAATGGTAGGGTTATGAGGGGAGAGACCCGCCATGCTGGGGACCGGAGAAGCAGACTACCTTACTTCCTGAAAAAATTTACAGATCGCCACAGAATGGGAAGGGGAGAGGCAACGAAAACAGAGTCCAGAGTATCTACAATTGTTCTTGTTGTGACTGAGAAGGCCACAACTAAAATGACGGCCGAAGGCGCGACAGAAAGTTACCACGGGAGGGCAGGGCTTCTGGCGATTCACAGTGGTCCACTCAGCCGAAGCAGCCAAAGGTTGATAAGCTTCGCTCCACTGAACAGGGAAGCAGACAAATGGAGGAGGGGATGCAAGAGGTGTGAATCGCGAGCCAACTAAGAGTGGGGAAGTAGGTGAATCAGGGATATCAGAACAAATCCCTGTGTCAGAAGAGTGTAATAATATTTGCTCAGAAATATCACTGTAGTGGGATGTCGTGGGAGATGGAAGGTCTGCGCACGAAATTGACTAGCAGAAGGTGTGAGACATAGTTGGGCGGTGACATAAATGCCTAATGTCAGAAGATCGCTCAAAAGACCTAGAGTGCAGGGGAAAATCTGCCGTATCACGGGATACGAGAGAAGCGTTAAGTGGCGCTGAATCAGCCTCAGAATTAATGCTAGGCACTTAATAAGGATCCATAATGACACTCCCCGAAAGAGGAGAGGAAGGTGTAACTAAATTAATTTGGGGCTTAGGATAATCCAGCGAGATTATCGATATTTGAAAAGCGAAGTAATTTCACACAGAACTCGAGACAGACTCTGCAACGACTGAGGGGCTGACAGAGTCCCAGGTGCTCCGCAGACCAGACGTCTCCATCAAGGAGGTGTAGGGAATGGTTTTCCGATGGTCGCCCACCGGAGGAAACCCGCCTACTGACAATACAGAGGGAACCGTGGGATCAGAAGGAGAGGAGAAGAGCTGAATGTAGGAGGTAGTTACTGCCTGGACCAGAGACCGATCCATGGGAACAGTAGCAGCCAGGGAGAGAGGCCTTATTAGAAGCGAGGTCACCAGAGAACTGAGATGAGGCCAGTACCTCCAGCGGGGGTGACTCTGTAGAACGGCTGGAGCTAGGGTCCTCGTAAAGCGTGACGGAGAACGAGAGGCTTCTCCGATTAGACAAAAAGGGAGCCAGATCTAAGCTCAGATGGCAATGAGCCAAACAGATAAACCAGCTAAAAGATAAAACTTTAATATGCATAAAACAATCCACAGACATTGCAATATTAAGGGCAAAAGGGATGGAAGACGAAGAACTGTCGTAAACAAGCACCTTCAACGAACCAAAAGAGCAGAAAAAATGATCAGTTCCGCCCAAAGTAGATAGATCCGGACCAGAATGTCGGATCTGAGGGCAAGACCTCCTCAGAAGGGGGCAATCTGCAGACGAGGGAAGATTTCCTTTGCAAACAGAGGCAAGGGGGAAGGGGAGCACCCCAGCGCAACTTGCCTGCGAGGAAGGGGTTGAAGGCGGGGAGAAGCCAATGCCCACAGAAGAGGAGCTCTTCCTCGATCTGCGATGCTTTTTTTGGATCGGAGCTGCGCAAGGGACGTCCTCCTCCTCCAGGAGCCTCTCCTTGAAGGCTTCCCAATTGAAGGAAGTGGCATGGCGGAGAAGAGCACGGGAGCGACAACTAGGGTTTCTAGAGCGCATCTTAAGATTACTACTGAAACCCATGAGTTCTCTCAGTTCGTTGTTAAACTTCAAATTTTGAATTCTATAACCAGGAAGATTATTAAACATACGCAAGATCATTTTGAACTTATTGAAAACAAATACAACTTTTCTCATTTGTTTAACTCAAGGTCCATGATAGCGGAATAGCCACATAGAGAAGGTGGAGTCATCCTTATTTCTGAAACTTGTGTATCTCTTTTAGATGATGACTTCTACATTATGTGACTTTTCTTAAATAAAAAATTACACATATTTTATAGTGAAGATGTGAAAATTTTGTTTAGATAAACAAATTAAATTATAATAATATAATAATGGAAGAGTTTACAATAACTCCAATGATATTGTCGGTTTTGGTAGATATTAGAAACTTTTAATCTTGATCATTAATTCAAACATATCACAAGGAGATTTGCAAGTACAAATAAACTAATGTAATTGTTAGTTGAAAATTGCAAATTTATAAGGGTGAATTACCAAAGAGTGGCAAAACATGTTAATGAATTGGGTTCGGGTCAACCCATTTCAAGCTTGATTTTTACGACCAACTTGAATTTAATCCATTTATTATACGACTTGAAATTTCTATCAAAATTCAATTCATTTATAAATGAATTGAACCGACATGACTTATTTAACCTATTGATATTATTTAACGAGTTAGACAAGTCATATTGTTGTAACCATGCCGACGACAGCCTCGTGCTTGGCGCGAAGGGCCAAATGCTCGAGGACCAGCGAAGTCATAGTAAAACAATAAAAAGTGAATGATAAAAATGCAGGAGTCGCCACCTAGTCTACTTGAAAACGGGAGACGAGGAAAACCATTTTAAAACATTAAAACCATGCCGTAAAACCAATGGAAAAGGTCAACATGAACCAGAAAATGGGCAAGGATCCCTGTTACGCACGAGGAAGGTATTAGACACCCTCATGCGCCCGAAAAATCGGTCTTTCATGGGTTTTTCGTTTACTTATATGAAATGTTGGCTTTTTAGCCTGTTTCTGTACACCCAAGGGCGATATGCCATGCAATGCTACATGCAAGTGGTGCTTTATGTTAACATGAGTAGAGAGACTGTAGGATATGTCCTAATGCTCTGAAAGGTCACCCAAGTGGTGGATCAAGCACTGGTGCAAAGATATTGCACGAACATGATCAAAGATCCAACAACTCCGAGGGGCTAACGTCCTCACTTTGCTATATGCGAAACCTATGCTACCATGCATAAAATGGATGAAAACAAACTGGAGTCATCCTGATATGTCCAGGAAGACACCCAAAGAAAACCAAAGGCAAAACAAATCGGAAACCATGCGAAACATCCTGCCAAAAACCACCGTGTGCAGTGGAAAACAAGCATGTACGCCTATAAGGTGCGCTAGACTAGTGCGCCACCTATGTGCTCTACTGAGGTGTGCCAGCAAAGTGTGCCAGTGAAGTTATATAAAATTTGGTAAATATGCATAAAATCATCTGAGAACATATCATGAATATCTGAAACTCCCGATCACATATGAGTGGGTCTTTCCCTCTCCCGCAGGATCATAAAGGAAAGGGGAAACACAACAAAATATGATATGAGTCTTGTGCTCAAGGGCAATATGCCTCACACAAGACCACATAACCCCCATACTAAATGAAACTAATGAGTTTTGTGCTCTGGATCATGGACTGTTGCATAAGAACTCTCCAAACAAGAGTCCATAGGGCAACCAGTTCACTAGACCCTAGTAACAGACTGACTATGCTAGATGTAAAACTAAAACAAACAGTACTATCACATGCTGAAATCGTGCACACAAGAACGTGACATATCAGGGATAGAACATCATGAAAACCAAAGTCCAAGACAATCGGAATAGCATACAGATTATAATGTAAAGTTGGCAACCTACACCCTGCGACCAGGCAGGTGCGCTAGCCAGGTGCGCCCTAAATACTCTGTTTTAGACTGGAGTCTGATCTCAGAGTTAGGACTAAATGCATGCAACTGAATATGTTACTAACTACCCAGACCATTTATCTAGATGCCAGATAACTTAAATATGATAAAGATACAAGCATGAAAACCCTTTTATCACTCTCTCTTCAAGTTATGCATACTCATGGATTACAAGGGCTGTAACTACTGTTGATGATTTTATGGGTTGTGCAGTGATTTAGTTGGCCTACTGATCATGCAGAAATGATAAACATGTAGAGAGGATGATTTATAGTTCATTCCATAGCTAGTGGCTACATTGGATCAAGATTCGTTGTTAAAATAGAACCATACAGTGCAGAGATCATTACGACACAGAAGCAATAAGCATATATGAAGGAGCATCCAAAATATCACAAAAGGCAAGAGAGA
>JAMKQA010009440.1:0-12385 GCA_024699735.1 Posidonia australis | reverse complement strand
TGAGGTTGTGGAATCAAAACAGTAGGATCTTTCTTTTTGTGTTGTTTCTACTTTGTCACTTTAGGAGATTATTTTGTGGTCTGTTATCATCAATTAGATTTTTTTTCAATGGTTTTTTAAACATTTATCTGTTATCTATTTTTCATGTAGTGTTATATGTAATGTTTGTTATTATTATTATTGTTGATTGCAGTGTTTTATATCATGACTCGCATTAATAAAAGTTTGGCAAAACAAAAAAAGAGAGAGGAGAAATGTCATGATATTTCTCAACTTGTGGCTTGAGATATTACATATGGTTGATTTTTTTTTGCTCATTGTTGAAACGTTAATTGAGTTATGTGAATGTCAAATTGAATGACTTGTGTATTCAATGAACAAGGCTTCTAAGATTGTTAATTTATATGGATTAGTATATGCTAGTGATTGAAATTGTGTCGAGCAAATTAGAATGGATAGATTTGCATTTAAGAAACTTTGTGGCATGCTTCAATCCATAGGAAATCTCAAGCCTACGAAAAACATTGATATTGACGAACAGGTTGCTATATTTTTACATATTTTGGCCACCATGTAAAAATTAGGATGATAAAACATAGGTTTGGTCGATCTAGAGACAACATTAGTAGACATTTCAATAATGTACTACATTCTGTTATAAGATTGCAAAGTGAATTTTCGAAGAAACCAAAGCCAACTCCTGAAGATTCCATGGATGGCAAATGGAAGTGGTTTAAGGCATTGAGTTTATTATGTGATTTCAATATTTTACTTGGAAATTAAAATTACTTTTTTTAATACGAATGTACTTTATTATGGGGTTGTTTAGGAGTTTTAGATGGAACACACATAAAGGTTTATGTGCCTGTTGAAGACAAGCCTAGATATCGAAATCGAATGGGTGAAATTACAACCAATATGTTAAGGGATTGTTCACAAGATTTACAATTTATATATGTATTACCGGGTTAGGAAGGGTCAACAGTTGATGGAAGAGTGCTTCGAGATGCTATGACCAGAAGAAATGGGTTGGTAGTACCTCGTGGTAGGAACACAATTTATTTTTCATTTATATAAGTCAAGTGTTTAGTAATTACACGATAATAATAATTTTATTATTTGTTTTGTTGTATAAGGTTGCTATTACTTAGTAGATGCTGGTTATACAAATAGTGAAGGATTTGTTGCACCATTTAGAGGACAAAGATATCATTTGAATGATTGAGTGCAGATTATCAACCAACTATTGCTGAAGAATTTTTCAACATGAAGCATTCTTCATCTAGAAATGTGATTGAGAGGTGTTTTGGCATCCTTAAGAAGAGATGGGTTATTCTCAGAAGTCCTTCTTTTTATCCCATCAAGACACAAAATAAGATTATCATGGTTTATTGTCTTTTACACAATTTTATAAGAAGAGAAATGCATATTGATCTATTTGAAGACAATGATGAAGACATGACAACAACAACAAACACTACATTAAATGAGTTAATTACTTCCATTGGATTGCATTTAAGTCCAGAGTAGGCCTAGAAGCATGATATTGATTATATTCTCCATGTGTGGTGATAAAAAAAGGATAGTCATCTGTAAACTATATGTTAAGCACTTGAGGACCATTCTTAGGGAACTGAATCCCTGAGACAATAGGAAACTGAATTCCTGAAATAAGGTTATTCTGAAACCCAAGATAAATCATTTTATTTAAAACATGTGTAACTATAACAAATAGAAGGGGAAAAATCGAATCTCTTTGTCTTAATCCATTTGATGTCTCAAAAAACTCAGATGCAACCCTATTTACTAAAATTGAGAATTGTATTGATGATATACAAGCTTCAATCCAAGAAATCCACAAGTCTTGGCATCTTATTCCTTTTAGTGTATTTAACAGAAATCTCCAATTAATATTGTCAAAGACTTTCTCAAAATCTAATTTTAAAACAGGACTTGGGGTTTTTGTATTATGCATAAAATGGAGGGTTTCCTGTGCCACTAGGAAGCAATTAGTTGTGTTTCTGCTTGGCAAAAAGGCACATTGAGTATTCTCAATAAAGGAATCCACAATAGGACATAATCTATTAGCCAGACATTTAGATAGTATTTTGTAAGAATTATTGAGTAAGTTAATAGTTTTGAAGTCTTGCATCCTAAGATCCATATCTTTTTTAAGAATAAATGCAATGAAAGTTTAATTTATATCTCTCAAAAACATAGGATCCGGGTCGATAGAGAAATGTTTTATCAAGTCGAAGTAGTCAGATTTTACGAAGTTCTAGTATTGGTGAAAAAAACACACTGAAAAACCTAGTGATTTATCTCCAACAAGATTGAATAAACTTTTTTCAATTTCCTTCTCAGAAATGCTAGCTGTGAGACTCTCAGGATTTGTGATTTTGTTTTGGAATATAATATCCCAACTTAACTCTATTGGATAAGCTTTTTTACTGTAGTTAAACAATTTGAAAACATAATCTGCAAAAGCTCTTTTAATAATTACAAGGGAATCTAAAGGTGTCTCTTTAGTCAGGATAGATGTAATAGTATTTTCCCTTTTCCTGTAATTTATAATTTTATGAAAGAAACTTGTGTTCATATCACCTTCCTTTAATCATTGCATTCTTGATTTTTGCTTCCAATATACTTCTTGTTCTAGGACTAGATGGTAATTATCTTTTTTTAGATTTTAAATTTATTCCCAATTTGTTACCATTTATTTTCTTCCAAGTGATCTATCTCCACTATCTTGCTTTCCAATTCAAGCAACTTATTTTTCCTCTCTAGTCTCTTTGCTGGAATCCATTTTTTATAGCTAACTTTAAGTTTTTAGCTTGCATGTCAAGATATTCACAGGATTTGAACTTGAATAGGTTATACTATAATTTCTTTTCGATCACATCAGAAAATCCTTCGATCATTAACCAAGACTTATAAAATTTAAAGGAAGATGGACCCCAAATCTGAAAATTGGTACTCAAGTTAATTGATATATGATCCGATGTGGTATGGGTTTTACCCATACATTTCACACTAGGAAAATGTATTTCCCATCCTAGTGTATGAGAAACCTGTCAAGTCACACCATAATGGGTGAGGATTGATTATTTGTCCAAGTATACATATAATTGTTTAGTACACAATCTATCAGTTTATAGTCCGCAATAAAATCATTAAATTTTGTCATTATTAGGGATACTCTAGGTCTACTTGAGTGTTCATGTACAAATCTTGTTATATTAAAGTCTCCTCCTAACACCCAATCATCCCTAATTATTTGGCCTAAACCTTCCAACTCTTCTAAAAACATTAGTTTTTGACTGTTAGTAGAAGGCCTATAAACCTCTGATAGCCACCATTCATAAGTATCAAAGTTATTACATAATTTAATAAAAAGACTGAATTTCTTTTTATGACATCTAGTATTCTGAAAAGAGAACCATTCCACTCCACTAATATACTTCTTGATGCTCCCTCAGATGGTAAAACTTCCCAACAGTCCAGTCTTCCCCCTTAAGGTATGCAAAGTTGGATGTGCTAGAGATTCAAGTTTGGTTTCACTAAAAATCAGGATATCTCCTTTAACATTTCTAACTAAGCTTTTGATTATTTTACATTTACTACTATATCCCAGTCCCTTAATGTTCCAAGCTAAAATATTCATTGATTTAGTTTTACATTAAACTGAGGGTTTTAAGACTCTCCACACACTTATTATTTTCATGTAAATCAGTGGGGCATAACGAGTGTAAGTCTCTAACTTTCTCTAGAAATGCTTTTGCTTCCACATTATCCTTAATCTTGATACCAATTTTCTCGTACTAATTTAGTTAACAACTTCCTTGTTAGCTATATCAATAGCAAGGTTCAAAGGTAAATTGCCAAGCGTACCTGTGGTGGGAGCCTGAGTTGAATCCTGCGGTTTTCGTGAGGTACGTACTGGGTGATTTCTGTTACTCATACATTTTTCCTTGTGTTTTAGTTTACAAGTGCAAGCCTACAGACGTTTAGCGTAGTGCATATAGTTTGGAGTCTCTTAGTTGCACATACAGACTCCTGGTAGTTAGATATTTACTGTTGGCTTTAATTTTCCTGTAATTTAATTTGTTTTAAATTATTGTGGAAAATGTGGGACGTGACACGGGGACACAAACACTTGGTTGTGCCAACAACCTTTCATCAATGCTTGAAGTATATTTAAAATGGAAGGGAGCATTGCATCTTCAGGGAGAGGGAGCCCTTCAATTACTTTGAGGCCCACATGCATAATGTAAGGTACTACGATGTTGTAGTAACATCATCATCTAGGGAGCTCGAGAAGGACAATGACGAGGAGCCAATATGTTGAACTCTGAAGTCAAAAGTCAAGGAAGGTCACGACTATTGAATAAGCCTTCATGCTTTCTCGAATCAGTCAACTCCAACATGGCAAACCAACGTTGTAAGTTGAGGCCGTTAAGCAGGCAAAAAGACTTATGAAGATGAACACTACTTGCATCCAACAACGACAGTGCCTTCTTGTCGACGCCATCAGGGTGTGAACACATTTAAGACACTTTACATGTCTTACAACCAAGTTTCATGTCAGTCTTCAGTTGCTACCCCAATAAAGGGAGATAGACACATCGTGTTGAATGAAGACCATCACAGTACCTCATTCCTAAAAGAAGTAGAAAAGGATCAGGCTCTACAAGGCTAAATAGGACAAAATGCAAGCACAACCACTACTACGTGCACGGCAAGCAGACCTAGCCCGTCGATTTAGCTGTAGGAAAGGATGCATCAACAAATTTCATCGCTTGCATTCAAAGTGGAATTATTTAAAAAGATAAAAAATATTGTTGAAAAGCACTTCACTGACTCGTTAAGCTACAAATAAAGTCACAAGTGTAACCTCGTTCCATCTTATAGAATGGAATTATTTTGAAATAAGGGAAGATATCGTCGAGATATTCTACTATTGGATACTTTGAACTTAAATTCAAAGGTATTTAAATTTAAATGCAAGATGAGTGGCCTCCTTATTCTCCTTCATTGAAAAAGATCCACACACATACAAAACACAAAATATATGACATAGAGAGGAGATAGATCTAGACACAAGAGATCCCCAACCCCATACATACACCCTAGTTTGATGTGAGAGAGATCAACATAAAAAGGCTAAGACAAAGTCCTCAACACCTAGCGACAGACATCGACATAGCACTCATCCTTGCACCTACATCCATTCGCATTCAAGGAGAAATAAGAAAAGGAATACCTTTCGATATTATAAGATTTTCTCTATCATTTTCGAAATAACTCCACCATAGAGCAACACATGTACTTAAACTGTTTACATATGACGTACCACCACCATTAACGTGATGTTGAAACCATATATGTTTCTTATTGCCACTATAGGTAATATCATATTTTGTATTATTTAACAATATATTCAATAATATGAGCCCATATGCTTGACAAATGACTTGTTTTACTCTATGTTGCCTTTGTATGCAATACCACACTTTGTTTTACTTGACATTATATTTATTAATATAAATCTACATGATTGCCACAGAATCATATGTACTTCTTCAACATTATATTCAAATATATATGAAAGTCATGTGTGGTTATACTCGACACTTGTTCGTCCCAAACAACATGCACTCATTCCAAATGATGCTCATTAGTCCTAAACGACAACTCGTTCGTTGAGGTATAACTTATTCAACTTTCAAGCTAAACACTTAGGATGTAATGTTTGTTTGGACCTGGTTCTTTCCTACCCAACTTTCAAGTCGATTAGTTAGGCTACGCTCCAGAATTTCATCCTTTTAACATATGGCAAGGGATGGAGTATGATATTATAAATGAAATCCATATTGACATAATATTCGATTTATTTTACCATTAATCTAATTAAATCAGATTTGATTTCATAACTAGAATGATATAATATCTAATTCTATATTTGAGCATGTGTTTTATTAGTTTCACATTCGATAATATGTGTTTAATTTGACTTCTTTCTCAAACATTTGTCAATCACATATTCACATGTTAATTTTGATACTATATTTGAATATACATAAACAATCAAACATCATCTCGACTTTGAACTAGGCTAAGCGACTGATCTCGCATCATACATGGATCGTTTGCTGAAGGTGCCATGGTATTCCACACTTGGTTGATCACTTGGGACGCGATATCTGTTGGGCCTTAAATCAAGCAGTCCTGAGGTTATCTAGCTTTAAATCGAGTTAAACAGTTGATCTAACATCATCCATAACATTAAATCATGCTAGATCGTGTATTTTTATCAACATTATATTTAATTATATATATGTTCTAATATAACATTAAATCATGCTAGGTCGTGTATTTTTATCGACATTATATTTAATTATACATATGCTTGATCTAATGTATTACACCTCGAAACTATTCAAGCACACACGTTTAACACCATATTCAAATACATACCTACATGTGTCATTCAGCCTCGAATTGGGTAGGACAATCAATTACATCAATACCTATTTATTTTTAAACCTTATATTCGAAATATGTATGAAAATCATATGTTAATCTCGACAATTGTAACACTCATAAATTTGTTTGCCTTCATAGTCGTCCAGTTTATTGAATAAACTGAGGGTATGTGCGATTCGCGTGTGGTTTAGGTAGGTGTTCCTGATACGTATAGGCAACATGTATTGCTAACGTGTAGAGTTAGCGTGTATCAGTGGCATGTGGTTGTGGTGCAGTGTCCTATGTCAATTTCCAGAACTCAGTAGGTTGTTGTTGAAATTGGTGTTGAATGTTAGATTTAATGATGTAATCTTGATGTTTTGAGGATGAGATGATATGTAGACTCTTGTGGAGATTTATGGTGAATAATTATGGATTTATTTTGGAGATTATAGTGGAATATTGGTGTGTACTTGATGGTTTGTTCACTTGCATACGTCATTTTATTTACAATAAGTGATTATGTGAATGTGGCTATTGAGCATTGGATCCCTCTTGCACGTAGCCATGCTTGGGATGCATGTTGTGCAAGTGTTGGAGTGTGTTTTCCAAGTGCTTTTTAGTGTTGGTGCAAGTGGAAGTGCTTAGTGGGACAAGTGGCTGTGTGCATGCTTTGCTCACATTGTGGTGTGTGTGGATGTTTTCCTTGGCTCGTGGCTATTTAACAGAGTGCTGCCGGCTTTTCTCCTCATCCGTTCTTGTTTTATTTTCCTTTCTTCATATGAGAGAGGGTGTGAGAGTTGAGGAGTCTGTGAGTTTTTTATCTTCTCCATTCTTCCACCAATGAGTGAAGAGTGAAAGGAAGAGTGTAGTGGTAGTCTTGGTCGAGTGGTGCTTGCTCTCGTGGGGAGGTGTTCTCGACCGTCGTCGGCCTATGTGCGAGCTTGGAGGTGAGTTGCACGAATGGGCATTGTTGGGTTCAACTTTCTTTTCCTTTCTTGCATGTTGGTCTTTGTCTCCAATCTTGGTATGCATGTTGATTTGTGTCGTTTTCCTTGTGGTTGTCGTGTGGGAGGTTGCTCGCGTTGAGCGGAGGAAGTTTCATCGTCGAGAACCGTCTCTCCATTGTGTTGGTGTCGTGGAGGTGAGTTTAGGCTCCTTTGTGTTAGGCTCACTTCTCCTTTTTGCTTGTATGCATGAGTAATGGTGTTATTCTCGTTGGTTGATTGTCGGTGGACACCGAGTGGCTTGTGCATGTCCAGTTGGAGGTGGCTGTTGTGATCCTTTGAGCATTGACATTGGGGATCATTGATGTCGTTTTGGTTCCTATGTGTTGGGTCGTGTGGCTTATTTCAAGGTACATGCGCCATTGTTTTCCTCTTTTATGTAAGAAATATTGTCGAATGTCGCCGCATGTGTTGATCTCATTGTGTGGATGATCTGTTATATTTTTAGAAGTTTTTTGAGATTTTTACAGAGATTTAACTATGATTTAGTTCTCAGGTGTTATTGTTCATATATGATATATGTTTTTTGTAAACTTCATATATGATATATGTTAGTTTCAATCAACGATATCTCGAGTTTTATGCGCCCAATCTTTGTGCTTTTGGTCTCAAATGAAGTATCTCGAAATCTTTGTTTTGATATGCTATGTGTAATTTTTGGGTAAACGTGGTGAAATCAGCATGAGTTTCTAATTGTGGTTTGATGTTTTTCCACTGCTTTGGTTTTAAAATTCTATTTTTCTACTGATAGTGCATAATATTAGTACGTAATGTTGGCTTGGTTTATTAGCTCGTAATACTAGTTGGTAATACTGATACGTTTTTTAGGCTAGTTTTAGGCATGATAGTTAAAGTAGCCTGGTTTCTTGAGTTATTTTTTGATTCCTGAGAATGGTTCTTGAAATGTGATTGTTTTCTAAATGGTTTGAGAAAATTGTTGAAGATGTTTTTGGAAAAAGTTTTCTACAATTTTTGTTGTAGACCAATAGATCGGAGAGTCGTGTTATTGATACCAAGGCATATAATGATATTCCTATGTGGTTGAGCACAAAGCCTAGGTTGAGGTTTTGAGATCAAGAGGTTGTAGATAAATATTGTTGGATTTTGGAGGTATGACACTTTTGGATTGGTGTTTATGAGATTGAAGCTAAGGTCTACGGATTGAGATGTTGGTTGGACTCAAAGGTATGATGTTCTTGTTGCTTTGGACGTTGAGACTTATGATGCTGGCTGAACTTGCAGGTTCGAGACTCTGGTTGCTTCATGCACCAGGGTTAGGACATCGAGAGGGTGGACTGTGTGTAGTTGGGCCGGTATGAGTAATTGCATGTGTCTCATTTTTGGTGATGTTTTGAGAGAAAGGACAGTTTTCTTGTGTGATTAACATTTTAAAGGTCCTTTAGTGGTTGGACTTCGGGATGAGTAGGTTCCTCGTAGAGTGGTTTAACCATGGCAGTGCGGTGCATGCTCCTCGGTGGCTGCTTGTGGTCAGAGTCAGTTGTTTAACGTTGAGTAACACGACTCAGTTGATTTTTCGACTGTATGGCTTGAGGTTTTCTGCATTTTTACCTGTGTGGTATTGAGTTGAGATAGCTTTCTGGATGCACGATTTTTTGAGTGCATCGTGGTTTCTAGAGTTTTGGTCATCCCTCATGCAATTTGGTGGTGTCTCTGGATTGAATATAACCACTATATCTTTCAGGGGTTTTCTTGGTTACTTGAGAAGCTGCAGGATAGCATCATCTTTTCAGTGCTTAAGTGGTATCCTGCTCAAGATCCATTTGATGAGTCAATTGTTTCTATTCAGATTGGCTTCGACATTTGTTTGACTAATTTCGCTTATTGTTTTGTAGTGTCTCTCTTGACTTATCGTCCTGAAAAGTTTTTGTAATTTTTTTTCAAATGAAATTCTAATTGAAGTATAAAAAGAACACTAGGAAACACTAATACCGTGTATGTTTGTCTGCTATGACCATGACATAGTTGCGAGTTCTATTTTTCATTTGTTTTTATTGCTGGGCACTTCCTGAACATTTAGGGCCATTTTCAAGTATACAAGGTTTTGGGTTAAAAAAATAGCCATTTTTAAACAGTAGTTTTTACCAAACTACCAAAGGAGGTGATGAAAGTTGATGTTAAGCCTTCACATGGATGGTTTTAAAGGGCATTTGTTTTGAAACATGATGGTGGATTCCTGTTGTTTTTTGGACAACTAGTTTTTGTTAATTGGTTGTTTATGACACTCAAATGATTAGGTTTGATGTAAACTTTTGCATCATTAGAATATCATGAATATAGTTGTTTGCTCAATTAATGTATTTCTCAACTTTGCTTTAAAGCTTAAGTTTAAAACTTGAGTTTGAAATAAATTAGTAATTATTAAAAATATAATGATTATGTTTCTCGACATGTTTGTGTTTCTATGGCCTATAACAAACTCAAACCCACCAATTGGACCTAAAATGCTAAGCAACAGGCTTATAGCAATGTCAAACCCCAAATTTAGTCACGTATTGCTGAGAAAAGAAATGATTGGGCCAAATAAATGCCAAGACCAGCTATTTTCACAACTTCATTCAAGCATTTGACTTGACTTTTGGGTATGAGGTTGTTATGGACTAGTTAAGTCTTAAAGTGTTACAGTATCAGGTCCTATATCACCATATCAGTATACCTGTCCATAGCCACACAGAAGGACACATACATATTTATTGCTTTTGGGCCAAAGCTTGAACATAATTTACTTAATGATTAGCTAACACATAGATATCCTGATCATAAACTACATTGCACCCACAAACATTCTTCCTTGACAAAAATGTTGTTAGTGACCA
This sequence comes from Posidonia australis, assembly GCA_024699735.1. NCBI lineage: Eukaryota > Viridiplantae > Streptophyta > Magnoliopsida > Alismatales > Posidoniaceae > Posidonia > Posidonia australis. Next base: position 2,079 of record JAMKQA010009440.1, on the reverse strand, counting down.
TATCACTTGTTTTTCATGACAAAAATGCCCTTATTGCATTTCTCTGACAATCCCATTCTTCCCTGATTTTCCCCACTTTATTCCACATTCGTTTTTCTCCTTCTGCCATTGTAACTAGTCCACCTCTCCATGGCTGCATTCATTCTTGTCTTCCATGACCAACACTAACAACAAAAAATCTTAAATTATGAAATTCCTAATCCTAAATCCTAGCTAAGCACAAAACACAAAGAAAAATATAAATCTTATTGTCACGCACAGGTTCCGACTTTGTCCCTAGGTCTAGGGTGTCGTGGCTGTTTCTCTAAATTACCGATAGTAGCGTATTTGTTTATTGATGTGTCTTAACAAAATCAAGCGTTATACTATAATACCCTCATCTTTACCTTTCTTCACTTAACTTAGGTTAAACCAATCCACCTTATAGATGTTAAATTGTGAACCTAGTCCTTTTTAAGAACCTTAACTTGAAAACCAATCCACCTTATAACTTAATAATTTTCCATTTTTTTTGCCTACCTCCTCCTTCAGAAATATGTTAAACTCTAATCATCCTTCACCATCATCGTGAAATGAAATTTACGAAGGCATATACGTAAGGGTATTATAGCCATTCAATGTGCAGATAATGGAGTAAAATAATATTATATTAGGGCTATTAACTACAAGGGTATGAGAGACAAAAGCTTGATTGATAAATAGGTGTTTGTTGAGGGTATAATAACAAAAACACTACTTTAGAAGGACAATTAAGTAAAAGTTCCAAATAATAAACTTGCGATCGATGAAGAGATGTCATTGGTTGGAGTACTTGCTTCTTAAAACAAACAGAAGAGAAAGAAAAAATCAATAGTGGTTTGTAACTGGCCCGGTCCGACCCAACCCAACACGCTTGAGACGATGAACAATGAACATGGTAACATATAATTATAGAGGCTAGAAGAGGTGGATTAGCCTTTTGGGTCTGTGTTATTACTTGTTAAGGTTTCTTTCCTTCACGAGCATCGGGTGAGCATGGACTACAGAACGCATATCATAACAGAACCTACACTTATCCGCCCCAATCGGGAGGCGACCACTGCAAACCACAGAGAGAAACTGAAATGCTCACCAGGATAATAGAAACGGCGAGGATCTCCCTGACACTCCTCTCGGTTTCTCGGTTTCTCGGTTAAGGAATCGACTAAAGCATTTCCTTGATTGTCGTATACTTTTTGGTTGGTATCATAGGTTTGTTGTGACTGTTTTTTTAATTTTTTTTTTTACCATAGTTCCCTTTTTCGATGAAGGTTCTAAAAATTATGTGATGATTGGTATTCTTTTTTGTTTTCACATTGGCAGCAGCTCTAGTACAAGATGAAGACGGTGAAGAGGAACAACCACAAAGAGAGGATGATTCGCCGAAAGTATGTTATACTCACTTTTCTTTTTCTTCTTCTTTTCGTTTTCTATATGCTCTTTAGATTTTGTTCTTTGTTGGTATGGGAGAGCGAATTTGAGAATGGGAAGTGTAGGAAGTTTGTGAAGTGATTTGTGTTCTCGTAGTTTGGTTGGTCGAAGGATGTCGTGCTAATAAGTTTTTTTTGGTGCATTTTGTTGCTGTATCATGTTTTTTTTTTTTTGGAGGGGGGGTGTGCGGTAATGAGTTGTGGTCAAGCTCGTGTTTTGAAACCCATTACCACTTGAAAATGTTTGTGGGTGCAATGTAGTTTATGATCAGGATATCTATGTGTTAGCTAATCATTAAGTAAATTATGTTCAAGCTTTGGCCCGAAAGCAATAAATATGTATGTGTCCTTCTGTGTGGCTATGGACAGGTATACTGATATGGTGATATAGGACCTGATACTGTAACACTTTAAGACTTAACTAGTCCATAACAACCTCATACCCAAAAGTCAAGTCAAATGCTTGAATGAAGTTGTGAAAATAGCTGGTCTTGGCATTTATTTGGCCCAATCATTTCTTTTCTCAGCAATACGTGACTAAATTTGGGGTTTGACATTGCTATAAGCCTGTTGCTTAGCATTTTAGGTCCAATTGGTGGGTTTGAGTTTGTTATAGGCCATAGAAACACAA
>JAMKQA010009439.1:0-12435 GCA_024699735.1 Posidonia australis | reverse complement strand
AATAATATTGCACAATAAGATCAAAGATCTAATATCTTGAGCGAGTTTTCATCCTTGCTTTCTATATGCCTAAATGCAATTTAAAATGCATGAAAACTACTGGAAACAAAGGTGTGCCTTCCTAATGCATCAAGGAAGAAAACCAAAGGAAAACCCAGAAGTAAATCGGGTTGAGAAAGCAAGCAAAACATATGAAAAACATGTTGTGTGCTAGTTAAATCAGGCCACTGCGCCTGTTTGGTGCGCCAGACTGGTGCTCCAGTCTGGTGTGCCACCTATGTGCGTCTAGGTGGGCCAGGAAGATGTGCTGAGGGAAAAACAGAAAGCCTCACAAAACCAAAACATCAGAGGGTGCACTTTGGAAAAGTTCGCAGTAGAATCGTTCTGTAAAACTTGGGAGAAACACGCATTAAAAGTGCGAGAGATGCAAATGCAATGACCTTGAGCTCAAGGGCTGGTAGCCTCACACAAGGTCTCACCTATTTAAGCTAGATGAAGAATGCACAATTCAGCCAGGTCACTGGATCATGGGCAATGCACATGGTTCTCCACAAAGGAGTAAGGTGCAATCGACCTACCAGATTCAGCCTAGAACTGAATATAAAAATAGAGAAAACAGATGGAAAGCAATCCGATCAAAGTTGAAAACATGCAGGTGATCTCATGGTACATCAGAGAATCAGTCATAACAGGAACCAAACTCAAAATATCAGGTAAAGCCATGCAAGCGAAGATGCTAATGCAAGTGATCTGATCTCTGGCCAGTCTGGCGCGCCTGCTGGGTGCACTAGATAGAGGCGCTGGTCGGGTGCACCTGAGTGATGCGCCCTAGGGTGTCTGGATCATACTGCAATCTGATCCAGAATCCGCCCCAGCAGAGATATAGGGCGATTCATGCTAATGTAAAATGGGTTCATGCCTTTATTAAGAACTAGAAATATGATAGGGATGCACACGATCGAAAATCATCATGTAAATCATGCATTTAGAATTAAAACAAGTTGATGGGTTCATGTATGAAAATGTGCAAAATGCCAAAGCATAGATATGTTCTGGATAAATGCAATCAGAACGCATGTAAATGATGATCATAAGCATATTACTATGTGCAAGAACAGAAAGGTGCGTGGCAGAATGCTATGTGCAAAGAAATGATAAAGGAAGATAACTCATGCAGATTTTACACTAGAAACAAATGTATAAATTAGCATGGAGATTATTTTGCTTAGAGAACAAGCATGTTTATCATAAAACTTCATAAAAACATGGAATAAATCAGTCTATACGCAAGATTTCAAGCATGCTTCATCATATTTCTGAAAATGTAACTAAAAAAAAAGAAGAGGTAGAAGGCCTACCTCTCAAGATGTTCCTTCTCGAAATATCAGAGATAAAGAGATCCTTGTTGCTTTGGAAGGACCAAGGATGTTTTGGGATGCAAGGGAATGCTCCAGAAAACGAATATATGCTACTGGAAAGAGGGTATAGCTCGTGCAAGAAGCTAGCTCAGAGTAGAATTGCTGAATTCTGGATTTCTAACTTCAACTCAGGATTTCTAACCCCTCTCAATGGCTACCAATAGGGGTCCTTATATAGGATTTTCTCATGGGTAACTCATGGGAATGGGGAGAGCCTCACAGACGAAAAGCCTGGAAGATTCCATGGCATATTCGTTGCTAAAGGTAACAACTATGGGAGGTGGAAAGCCAGTAGCCCGCAGCCTGCGAAGTGGTGTGCGCCAGGGATGTTCGTCGGCTATATGCGCCACTTATGTGTGCTAGGGAGGTGTGCTAGCCAGGTGTGCTAGGTAGGTTTGCTAGGGTGGTGTGCTAGGGAAGTGTGCTAGGTTGGTGTGCTAGCTAGGTGTGCTAGGGAAGTGCTCTCCCTTACTTGTCTGGTTTTCTAATTGGGTTTCCCTTACTTGTTTGCTATGGGTTTAGGGTTGGTTCAAGGGTCAACCACATCCAAAGCAACAACTGAAGCCTTATCAATGAGTCACCTAAAAATCGAAGTGTCTACAGTAAGATTTTGTGATTTTTGAGAATTTAGTTGAGAATTTTGGGAAATAATATGGAGAGAAATGAAATGTTGATTTAAGAGAGAAGAAGAAAGTGTGGGCTGTGTTATTGTAGGCTTCATGGGCCTATGTGGGCCTTGTGAGCCCATATGGGTTTAATGGGCCTAAGTGGGCCTTCATGGGCCCAATTGGGCTTCCATGAAGCAAATGGCCTAGGTTAAGTCAAGACTCAGCCACTACATCTCCATCCAGCAAAAACAAAAAATTGGGGTGTCTACAGTTGGGAACCACCAAGAGTGAACTGAGTCACTGTCGGTGTACAGGTTGTGGATGGGAACCGCCAAGTGTCAACCGAGTTGCTGTCGGTGTACAGGCAACGGCTGGGAACCGCCAAGAGTGAACCGAGTCACTGCCGATGTACAAGCAGTGGCTGGTAACTGCCAAGAGTGAACCAGGTCGCTGCCGGTGTACAAACAGCGACTGGGAACTGCCAAGAGTGAAACGAGTCGCTGCTGGTGTAGAGGCTGTGGATGGTAACCGCCAAGTGTCATCCAAGTCGCTAACGGTGTACAGGCAGCGGTTGGGAACCACCATTAGTGAACCGCGTCGATGCCGGTGTACAAACAGCGGCTAAGAATCGCCAAGAGCGAACCGAGTCGCTGCTGGTGTACTGGCAGCGGCTGGGAACCGCCAAGAGTGAACCGAGTGGCAACCGGTGTACAGGCTGCAGCTGGGAACCGTCAAGAGTGGACCGAGTCGCTACCGGTGTGCTAGCAGCAGCTGGGTACCGCCAAGAGTGAATCGAGTCGCTGCTAGTGTACAGGCAGCAACTAGGAACCGCCATGAGTGAACCGAGTCGCCGACGGTGTACAAGCAGCGACTGGCGACCGCCAGGAGAGAACCGAGTCGCTGCCGGTGTACAGGCAGCGGTTAGGAACCGCCACGAGTGCACCGAGTTGCTGCTAGAGTACAGGCAGCAACTAGTAACCGCCAAGACTAAACTGGGTCGTTACCGGTGTATAGGCTATAGCTGTGACCTGCCAAGTGTGAACTGAATCGCTGCGAGTGTACAGGCAGTGGTTGGGAACCACCAAAAGTGAACCGAGTCGCTTCCGGTGTACAGGCAGCGACTGAATACCGCCAAGCGTAAACTGAGTCGCTACCGATGTATAGGCAGTGGCTGGGAACCACCTAGAGTGAACCGAGTCACTGTCGGTTTACATGCAGCGGCTAGGAACCGCCAAGAGTGAAGCGTGTCGCAGTCGGTGTACAGGCAGCGGTTGGGAAGCGCCAAGAGTGAACCGAGTCGCTGTCGGTTTTGCAAGCAGTGGTTGGGAAACGCCAAGAGTGAACTGAGTCACTGCTGGTGTACAGGCAACGGCTAGGAACCGCCAAAAGTAAACCGAGTCGCTGCCTGTGTGCAGGCAGCGAATGGTAGCCGCCAAGAGTGAACCGAGTCACCGCCGGTGTATAGGCAGCGGCTGGCAACCGCTAAGAGTGAACCGAGTCACTACTGGTGTACAGGCAGCGGCTGGGAACCGCCATGACTGAACCGAGTCGCGGCCGGTGTACAGGCAGCGGTTGGGTACAACCAAGACTGAACCGAGTCGCTGCTGGTGTACAGGCAGCGTTTGCGAACCACCAAGAGTGAATTGAGTTGGTGCCGATGTACTGGCAGCGGCTGGTAACCGCCAAGACTGAACAGGGTCGCTTCTCGTGTACAGGCAACGGCTGGGTACCGCCAAGATTGAACCAAGTCACTGCGGTGTATAGGCAGCGGCTGGCAACCGCCAAGAGTGATTTGGGTCGCTGCCGGTATACAGGCAACGGCTGGGAACCACCAAGATTGAACCGAGTCGCCATCGGTGTATAGGCTGTTGATGGGAACCGCCAAGTGTGAACCGAGTCGCTGCAGGTGTACAGGCAGCGGCTGGGAACCACCGAGAGTGAACCGAGTCACTGCCGGTGTATAGGCAACGGTTGGGAACCGCCAAGAGTGAACCGAGTCAGTGTCTGTTTACATACAGCGGCTGGAAACCGCCAAGAGTGACCCGAGTCGCTGTCCGTGTACAGGCAGCGGTTGGGAACTGCCAAGAGTGAACCAAGTCGCTGCCAGTGTACAGGCAGCGGCTGGGAACCGCCAAGAGTGAACCGAGTCACTACCGGATTACAGGTAGCGGCTGGCAACCGCCAAGAGTGAACCGAGTCGCAGCACGTGTACAGGCAGCGGCTGGGAACCGCCAAGAGTGAACAGAGTCACTACCGGTGTGTAGGCAGAGGCTGGGTACCGTCAAGAGTGAATCGAGTCGCTGCTAGTGTACAGGTAGCAACTAGGAACCGCCATGAGTGAACCGAGTCGCCGACGGTGTACAGGAAGCGACTGGGAACCGCCAGGAGTGAACCGAGTCGATGCCGGTGTACAGGCAGCGGTTAGGAACCGCCACGAGTGAACCGAGTTGCTGCTAGAGTACAGGCAGCAACTAGTAACCGCCAAGACTAAACTGGGTCGCTACCGGTGTATAGGCTATGGCTGTGACCTGCCAAGTGTGAACTGAATCGCTGCCGGTGTACAGGCAGTGGTTGGGAACCACCAAAAGTGAACCGAGTCGCTTCCAGTGTACAGGCAGCGACTGAATACCACCAAGCATAAACTGAGTCGCTACCGATGTGTAGGTAGTGGTTGGGAACAGCCTAGAGTGAACCGAGTCACTGTTGGTTTACATGCAGCGGCTAGGAACCGCCAAGAGTGAAGCATGTCGCAGTCGGTGTACAGGCAGCGGTTGGGAAGCACCATGAGTGAACCGAGTCGCTGCCGGTTTTGCAAGCAGTGGTTGGGAAACGCCAAGAGTGAACTGAGTCACTGCTGGTGTACAGGCAACGGCTAGGAACCGCCAAAAGTAAACCGAGTCGCTGCCTATGTGCAGGCAGCGACTGGTAGCCGCCAAGAGTGAACCGAGTCACCGCCGGTGTATAGGCAGCGGCTGGCAACCGCTAAGAGTGAACCGAGTCACTGCTGGTGTACAGGCAGCGGCTGGGAACCGCCAAGATTGAACCGAGTCGCGGCCAGTGTACAGGCAGCGGTTGGGTACAACCAAGACTGAACCGAGTCGCTGCTGGTGTATAGGCAGCGTTTGCGAATCACCAAGAGTGAATTGAGTTGGTGCCGATGTACTGGCAGCGGCTGGTAACCGCCAAGACTGAATAGGGTCGCTTCTCGTGTACAGGCAGCGGCTGGGAACCGCCAAGACTGAACCAAGTCACTGCGGTGTATAGGCAGCGGTTGGCAACCGCCAAGAGTGATTCGGGTCGCTGCCGGTGTACAGGCAACGGCTGGGAACCACCAAGATTGAACCGAGTCGCCGTCGGTGTATAGGCTGTTGATGGGAATCGCCAAGTGTGAACCGAGTCGCTGCAGGTGTACAGGCAGCGGCTGGGAACCACCGAGAGTGAACCGAGTCACTGCCGGTGTATAGGCAACGGCTGGGAACTGCCAAGAGTGAACCGAGTCAGTGTCTGTTTACATGCAGCGGCTGGGAACCGCCAAGAGTGACCCGAGTCACTGTCCGTGTACAAGTAGCGGTTGGGAACCGCCAAGAGTGAACCAAGTTGCTGCCAGTGTACAGGCAGCAGCTGGGAACCGCAAAGAGTGAACTGAGTCACTATCGGATTACAGGCAGCGGCTAGCAACCGCCAAGAGTGAACCGAGTCGCAGCACGTGTACAGGCAGCGGCTGGGAACCGCCAAGAGTGAACAGAGTCACTACCGGTGTGTAGGCAGAGGCTGGGTACCGTCAAGAGTGAATCGAGTCGCTGCTAGTGTACAGGCAGCAACTAGGAACCGCCATGAGTGAACAGAGTCGCCAACGGTGTACAGGCAGCGACTGGGAACCTCCAGGAGTGAATCGAGTCGCTGCCGGTGTACAGGCTGCGGTTGGGAACCGCCACGAGTGAACTGAGTCACTGCTGGAGTATAAGCAGCAGCTGGTAACCGCCAAGACTAAACCGGGTCGCTACCGATGTATAGGCTATAGCTGGGACCCGCCAAGTGTGAATCGAGTCACTTCCGGTGTACAGGCAGCGGTTTGGAACCACAAAAAGTGAACCGAGTCACTTCCGGTGTACAGGCAGCGACAGAATACCGCCAAGTGTGAACCGAGTCGCTACCGATGTATAGGCAGCGGTTGGGAACTGCCTAGAGTGAACCGAGTCACTGTCGGTTTACATGCATCGGCTGGGAACCGCCAAGAGTGAAGCGAATCACAGTCGGTGTACAGGCAGCGGTTGGGAACCGCCAAGAGTGAACCGAATCATTGCCGGATTACAGGCAGCGGCTGGGAACCGCCAAGAGTGAACCGACTAGCTTTCGGTTTACAGGCAGCTGCTGGGAACCGCCAAGAGTGAACCGAGTAGCTTTCGGTTTACAGGCAGCTGCATGCAATGGCTGGGAAACGCCAAGAGTGAACCGAGATGCTGCTGGTGTACAGGCAGCGGCTGGGAACCGCCCAAAGTAAACCGAGTCGCTGCCTGTGTGTAGGTAGCGGCTGGGAGCTGCCAAGAGTGAACCGAGTCACCGCCGATGTACAAGCAGCGGCTGGCAACCGCTAAGAGTGAACCGAGTCACTGCCGATGTACAAGCAGCGGCTGGGAACTGCCAAGATTGAACTGAGTCGTGGCCGTTGTACAGGCAGCGGCTGCGTATAACTAAGACTGAACCGACTCGCTGCTGGTGTACAGGCAGCATTTGGGAACCGCCAAGATTGAACTGAGTCGGTGCCATTGTACAGGCACCGGCTGGTAACCGCCAAGACAGAAAAGGGTCGCTTCCCGTGTACAAGCAGTGGCTGGGAACCGCCAAGAGTGAGCCGAGTCACTGCTGGTGTATAGGCAGCGGCTGGTAGCCGCCAAGAATCTAGGAACCACCAAGAGTGAACCGAGTCGTTGCCGGTGTATAGGCTGTCGATGGGAACTACAAAGTGTGAACCGAGTCGCTGCAGGTGTACAGGCAGTGGTTGGGAACCACCACGAGTGAACCGTGTCACTGCCGGTGTAAAGGCTGCGGTTGAGAACCGCAAAGAGTCAATCGAGTCGCTGCTTGTGTACAGGCAGTGGCTGGGAACCGCCAAGAGTGAACCGAGTTGCTGCCGGTGTATAGGCAGCGGCTGGGAACCGCCAAGAGTGAACCGAGTCGCTGCCGGTGTATAGGCAGCGGCTGGGAACCGCCAAGACTGAACCGAGTCATTGTCAGTTTACAAGCAGCGGCTGGGAACCGCCAAGAGTGAACTGAGTAGCTTTCGGTTTACAGGCAGCTGCATGCAGCGGCTGGGAAATGCCAAGAGTGAACCGAGATGCTACTGGTGTACAGGCAGCGGCTGGGAACCGCCCAAAGTAAACTGAGTCACTGCCGGTGTATAGGCAGCGGCTGGTAACCGCCAAAAATCTAGGAACCACCAAGAATCTAGGAACCACCAAGAGTGAACCGAGTCGTTGCCGGTGTATAGGCTGTCGATGGGAACTGCAAAGTGTGAACCGAGTCGCTACAGGTGTATAGGCAGTGGTTGGGAACCACCACGAGTGAACCGTGTCATTGCCGGTGTAAAGGCTACGGTTGAGAACCGCAAAGAGTCAATCGAGTCGTTGCCTGTGTACAGGCAGTGGCTGGGAACCTCCAAGAGTGAACCGAGTCGCTGTCGGTGTATAGGCAGCGGCTGGGAACCGCCAAGACTGAACCGAGTCGTTGTCAGTTTACAAGCAACGGCTGGGAACCACCAAGAGTGACCCGAGTCGCTGTCGGTGTACAGGTAGCGGCTGGGAACCGCCAAGAGTGAACAGAGTCACTATCGGTGTGCAGGAAGCGGTTGGGAACCACCAAGAGTGAGTCAAGTCGCTGTAGGTGTACTGGTAGCAGTTGGGAAACGCCAAGAGTGAGTCGAGTTGCTACCGATTTATAGGCAGCGGCTGGGAACCGCCAGGAGTGAAACGAGTTGCTGCTAGTGTACAGGCAGCGGTTGGGAACCGCCACCAGTGAACCGAGTCGTTGCTGGAGTCCAGGCAGCAGCTGGTAACCACCAAGACTAAACCGGGTCGCAACTAGAGTATAGGCTATGGCTGGGAACTGTCAAGAGCAAACCGAGTCGCAGTCGGTGTACAGGCAATGGTAGGGAATAGCCAAGAGTGAACCGAGTCGCAGTTGGTGTACAGGCGATGGCTGGGAAACGCCAAGAGAGAACCGAGTCGCAGTCGGTGTACAGGCAGCGGCTGGGAAACGCCAAGAGAGAACCATGTCGCAGTTAGTGTACTGGCTGCGGCAGGGAATCGCCAAGAGTGAACTGAGTCGCTGTCGGTTTGCAGGTAGTGGCTAGGAAACGCCAAGAGTGAACTGAGTCACTGCCGTTGTACAGGCAGTGGCGAGGAACTGCCAAGGGTGAACCGAGTCACAGTCGGTGTACAAGCAGCGGCTGGGAACCGCCAGGAGTGAATCGAGTCGCTGCCGGTGTACATTCAGCGGCTGGGAACCGCCAAGATTGAGTCGAGTCGCTGCCGATGTACAGGCAGCGGTTGGGAACCCCTAAGGGTGAACCAAGTTGCTTCCGATGTACAGGCAGCTAGTGGGAACCGCATGGAGTGAACCAAATCGCAGCCGGTGTACTGAAAGCGGCTTGGAATCGCCAAGAGTGAACCGAGTCACTGTCGGTGTACAAGCGGTTGCTGGGAACCGCCAAGATTGAACCGAGTTGCTATCAATATACAGGCAACGGCTGGGAACTGCCAGGAGTGAACCAATTCGCTGCCGGTGTACTGGCAGCGGCTGGGAACCACCAGGAGTGAACCACGATGGAGCCAGTGTACAGGCAGCGGCTGGGAACCGCTAATGAACCGAGTCGCTCTTGGTGTACAGGCAATGGCTAGGAACCGCCAAGAGTGAACCGAGTCGCTGTCGGTGTACAGGCAGCGGTTGGTAACCGACAAGAGGGAACCGAGTCGCTGTCGGTGTGCAGGTAGCTGCTGGGAACCGCCAAGAGTGAAACGAGTCGCAGTCGATGTACAGGCAGCGGTAGGGAACTGCCAAGAGTGAACCGAGTCGCAGTCGGTGTACAAGTGGCGGCTAGGAAACGCCAAGAGAGAACCGAATCGCAGTCAGTGTACAAGCAGCGGCTGGGAAACGCCAAGAGAGTAACATGTCGCAGTTAGTGTACAGGCTGCGGCTGGGAACCGCCAAGAGTGAACGAGTCGCAGTCAGTTTGCAGGCAGCGGTTGGGAAACGCCAAGAGTGAACTGAGTCACTACCGCTATACAGGCAGCGGCGGGGAACTGCCAAGAGTGAACCGAGTCACTGCAGGTGTGTAGGCAGCGGCTTGGAACCGCCTGGCAGTAGATGGGAACCCTAAGGGTGAACCGAGTTGCTTCCGGTGTACAGGCAGCTAGTGGGAACTACATGGAGTGAACCAAATTGCTGCTGGTGTACTGGAAGCGGCTGGGAATCGCCATGAGTGAACCGAGTCGCTGCCGGTGTAAAGGCAGTAGATGGCAACCGCCAAGAGTGAACTGAGTCGCTGCCGGTGTACACGTAGCGGCTGGGAACCGCCAAGAGTGAACCGAGTCACCGTCGGTGTATAGGCAGTGGCTTGAAACCGCTAAGAGTGAACCGAGTCACTGCTAGTGTACAAGCAGCGGCTGGGAACCGCCAAGAGTGAACCGAGTCACTACTGGTGTACAAGCAGCGTTTCGGAACTGCCAAGAGTGAACTGAGTCAGTGCCGGTGTACAGGTAGCGATTGGTAACCGCCAAGACTAAACAGGGTCGCTTCCCATGTACAGGCAGCGGCTGGGAACCGCCATGAGTGAACCGAGTCACTGCCGATGTACAGGCAGCGGCTTGGAACTGCTAAGAGTGAACCGAGTCACTGCCGATGTACAGGCAGCGGCTTGGAACTGCTAAGAGTGAACCGAGTCGCTACTGGTGTACAAGCAGCGGTTGAGAACCGCCAAGAGGTAACCGAGTCGCTACTGGTGTACAGGCAACGGCTGGGAGCCGCCAAGATTGAACCGAGTCACTATCGGTGTACAGTGGTTGCTGGGAACCACGAAGAGTGAATCGAGTCGCTACCAACATACATGCAGCAGCTGGGAAACGCCATGAGTGAACCAAGTCGCTACCGGTGTACAAGCAGCGGCTAGGAACCACCATGTGTGAACCGCGACGGAGCCAGTGTACAAGCAGCGGCTGGGAACTGCCAATACTGAACCGAGTCGCTATTGGTGTACAGACAACGGCTAGGAACCGCCAAGAGTGAACTGAGTCACTGCCAGTGTACATGCAGCGGTTGGGAACCGCAAAGAGGGAACCGATTCGCTGTCGGTGTGTAGGCAGCGGCTGGGAACCACCAAGAGCGAACCGAGTCGCAGTCGGTGTACAGGCAGCGGTAGGGAATTGCCAAGAGTGAACCGAGTCGCAGTCGGTGTACAGGCGACGACTGGGAAACGTCAAGAGAGAACCAAGTCGCAGTCGGTGTACTGGCAGCGGCTGGGAAACGCCAAGAGAGAACCATGTCGCAGTCAGTGTACTGGCCGTGGCTGGGAACCGCCAAGAGTGAACCGAGTCGCAGTCGGTTCGCAGGCAGCGGCTGGGAAACGCCAAGAGAGAACTGAGTCACTACCGCTGTACAGGCAGCGGCGGGGAACTGCCAAGGGTGAACCGAGTCACTGTCGGTGTGCAGGCAGCGGTTGGGAACCGCCAGGAGTGAATCGAGTCGCTGCCGGTGTACAGTCAGTGGTTGGGAACCGCCAAGATTGAGTCGAGTCGTTGCCGATGTACAGGCAGCGGTTGGGAACCCCTACGGGTGAACCAAGTCGCTTCTCGGTGTACAGGCAGCTAGTGGGAACCGCATGGAGTGAACCAAATCGCAGGCGGTGTACTGGAAGCGGCTTGGAATCGCCAAGAGTGAACCGAGTCACTATCGATGTACAAGCGGTTGCTACCAATATACAGGCAGTGGCTGGGAACCGCCATGAGTGAACCAATTCACTGCCGGTGTACTAGCAGCGGCTGGGAACCGCCAGGAGTGAACCGCGATGGAGCCAGTGTACAGGCAGCGGCTGGGAACTGCCAATAGTGAATCGAGTCGCGGCCGGTGTACAGGCAGTGGCTGGGTAAAACCAAGACTGAACCGAGTCACTGCGGGTGTACAGGCAGCATTTGGGAACGGCCAAGAGTGAACTGAGTCGGTGCCGGTGTACAGGCAGCGGCTGGTAACAGCCAGGACTTAACAGGGTCGCTTCCCGTGTATAGGCAGCGGCTGGAAACCGCCTCGATTGAACCGAGTCACTGCCGGTGTATAGGCAATGGCTGGTAACCACCAAGAGTGACTCGGGTCGCTACTGGTGTACAGGCAACGGCTGGGAACCACCAAGAGTGAATCGAATCGCTGCCGGTGTATAGGCAGCGGTTGGGAACCACCACGAGTGAACCGAGTCGCAGTCGGTTCGCAGGCAGCGGTTGGGAAACGCCAAGAGTGAACTGAGTCACTGCCACTGTACAGGCAGCGGCGCGGAACTGCCAAGGGTGAACCGAGTCACTGTCGGTGTGCAGGCAGCGGTTGGGAATCGCCAAGAGTGAATCGAGTCGCTGCCGGTGTACAGTCAACGGCTGGGAACCGCCAAGATTGAGTCGAGTCGCTGCCGATGTACAGGCAGCGGTTGGGAACCCCTAAGGGTGAACCAAGTCGCTTCCAGTGTACAGGCAGCTAGTGGCAACCGCATGGAGTGAACCAAATTGCAGCTGGTGTACTGGAAGCGGCTTGGAATCGCCAAGAGTGAACCGAGTCACTGTCAGTGTACAAGCGGTTGCTGGGAACCGCCAAGAGTGAACCGAGTTGCTACCAATATACAGGCAGCGGCTGGGAACTGCCAATAGTGAATCGAGTCACGACCGGTGTACAAGCAGTGGCTGGGTACAACCAAGACCGAACCGAGTCGCTGCGGGTGTACAGGCAGTGTTTGGGAACCGCCAAGAGTGAACTGAGTCGGTGCCGGTGTATAGGCAGCGGCTGGTAACCGCCAAGACTGAATAGGGTCGCTTCCAGTGTACAGGCAGCGGCTGGGAACCGCCTAGAGTGAACCGAGTCACTGCCGGTGTATAGGCAGCGGCTGGTAACCGCTAAGAGTGATTCGGGTCGCTGCCGGTGTACAGGCAACGGTTGGGAACCACCAAGAGTGAACCGAATCGCTGCCGGTGTATAGGCTGTCGATGGGAACTGCGAAGTGTGAACCGAGTTGCTGCAGGTATACAGGCAGCGGTTGGAAACCACCACGAGTGAACCGAGTCGCTGCCAGTTTACAGGTAGCGGCTGAGAACCACAAAGAGTCAACCGAGTCGCTGCCGGTGTACATGCAGCGGCTGGGAACCGCCAAGAGTGAACCGACT
>JAMKQA010009436.1:0-11553 GCA_024699735.1 Posidonia australis | reverse complement strand
TTCCAAGTCTAAGGAATGGGACCAGAAACGAGTAAGATGAGCCAACAAGTCCTCTTTGGACAACTGGGTGGTCACTAACGCACAGGCAGATAGATATTTTAACTGGTCATAAGTGTCATTCATAGGAGGGATGGCAATAGGATACTGTGGTGTTTGACTCACCATAAATGCCCGTCTCACAGGAGAATGAACCCATCTTATAGAACTATGAAAGACTCTGTAGATGGATATTGAGTGGTTAGGTGAACGACATTTTAAACAAGAACCACGAATCTACAGTATCATTTATAATGCCTCCGAATACCACATTTAAAATACTTACCTCCCTGAGTACAGAAGAGTTGTAACAGAGAGAGAGGATGCTTGCGAGCCACCACAATCCAGCCATCCACCGGAGACAAGTTCTCAATGGGTACCAAGACTAAAGATGAAGAAGGGATGGTGGGAGCCCTAACATCGTGTTCCTGTGGTGGGGGAGAGGCTAATAAGAGAATTTGGGAGCCAATGACTGCAGTCGATGTATTCTCTAAGGCTAAAATCAAGTCCTTAGACAAAGAATCATGGGGGCAGAGAGCAAATCTTAGCATTTAATGCCTTCTTATTAGAAGTGTGGTAAACAATAGAATTTAGGCAGCAATCTGACAAGAATTCAGCAGAAAGGATGGGAGAAGTCGTCTGTGGTTTGATAGGTGTCAGAACCAAATCGTCGACAAGGTTACTAAAAACACAACTTTTAATTCATAAAACTTGGTTTTTCTTTTGAAAATCCATTTTAAAACATCATTTCCTTTTTCCTTTGAAATCACTCGAGAATCTGCTCCCAAAACTCTACTTTTCTCACAAATTTACTTTTCCTTTTTCTTTTTAAAACATTTGGAAATTCGTTTCCAAAACCATATTTTCCCAAAACTCGTCTTTTCTTTCTCTTTTATACTTTTTCAAAACCTTTCTCATATTTTGAGAAACAACATTTTCGACTAGATCCAGCCTAAACACAATGCCTCTCGGGCTTAAAACCAAAATCATAAATATTGGCTGGGAACTGGTTAAAACACAATTCTTATTTTATTCTAGGATTTTAAGAACATTCATTAGTCCAATTCTAGCCAAACCGCATTTCTTTTCATTTTTCACAAAATCACACACTTTTCTTATTCATTTCCACTTTTCATTATTGATGTTACCTTGATCAGGGGTAACCAAGCACACAAGCAGTAGGCGAGGATATCATTTCCCCTACATCTTTACACTGCCGCGGTAAAATTCTCCGTGTGAGATGACACTGCCCCGGCCAACCGGCCTTAATTTCATTTCATAAGCATGGGGATACGTCTTTGTCTGACATCCCATTAGTGACCCGAACAACTAGGTTCAATGACCCAGGCTCAGCCTATATCGTCGGTGACCTGGACACCTATGTCTCATACACCCAGGCCCAGTCTACACCGTCACGAGCTCAATGACTCGAACAACTAGGTTCAATAACCCAAGCTCAGCCTACACCGTCTCAAGCTCAACAACTATAGTCGTATCTGACAATTGGTTTCATTGGAGTCTCATACTCCTACCACATTGTCGACACAACCCCTGTGGTTCCTTAACACATTATTAGTGTTATATTTTCAAAACTCTTTAAGTTTTCCTTTTCAAAATCATTTCCATTTCATTCATTTTGTTGAAGGAGCTTATTCCAAGCAACACATGACCCTTTACTAGGGTCCCAACTCAATTCATTTAAAACCATGTTTTAAAATAATAAATTGGGACTCATGCCCAAAAAATCACACATTTAATCACTTTTATTCATTTTCAAGGTCTAAAACCCAAACCATTCCCCAATTTTACTTATTTGGGTTCCATATTCCTCCATGTTATTTACATTGGAAAACACCATTAACACAAGCTCATTGTCCATTTAAAATCCTTTATTTCCATTTTATATTCACAGTTATATATGTCAGGGCTAAGGCAAAATTGGTAGATTGAAAATCAGGTTCGGTATACCGAAAATCCCTGGTTCGGTACCGAACATTTTTGCTATACCGAAACTCCCTTTTTCGGTCAATCGAGTGATTTCGGCCTAGCAAAACCAGGTATCCTGGCTTTATCTGACAAGAATTCGGTATGCCCAACCCAGTTCGGCATGCCAAATTACCCACGGCTAGGGCACCTTCTCGGTTTCAGCCTTCATATTCACCAAAACTGGGAGCCTTCGACGGACCCCCCAAACACATATCATAAAATGCAAGTAAATCATGGGGTGTAGACCCTTGAGTCTAGTTGAAAACCCCACAAACCATTCATCAATCCATCAACTATGCAATTCATACGAAAATCACAAAAGGGTGAAGCTCATTAACATCTACTGTAGCCTTCATCCCTAAATCTCATATAACCCTACCAATTTCCATCCTATCCGCATGATATCTACATTTTCATGCTATTCAACTCATTCTCATCAATTCTACTATTTTTTCTACGATTTTACATGCATTTATCTCCATTTTCATGCATTTAACATGTTGAACTGCAAACATGGAAACGAGAGAGGAAGAGGGTCGCGTACCTCAGGTAGTACACCTGACGTCCTCCCCGCACCTCGACGCAGCCCTAGTGACCCACAGTGATGGCGCACATGGCTCAGTCCTCCCCCTCTTCTCCTGACTCGCGCACCCCTTTCTCGCTTCCTTTTTTTCTCTCGTAGCTTCCACCCGTTACTACCTCCTTCCTCATTATCTCCTCCTCCCCCCGTATGACGCCAGCCACCCCTCACATTGGAAGAGATGGGGTGGCACGGGCTGGTGTCACTGGTGGCATGGGTTAGGGTAAAGAAAAAGAAGGGGATGGGAATCGTGAGGGCTCGTGAGAGAGAGAAAGAAAAAGGAAAGAAATAAAAAAAGAAAAGACAGGCACACAAATCGAGGCACTGTGCATCCTTCGACCAAACCCCACATTGGTCCCACATCACAAACAGGTGCACAGAAAGCTATCCAAAACCCCGCAATCACAAGAAACAACAGAAAATCCATTAATAAACCATTTATACAATATTATAATTGATTACATGGTTTATAATTAAAATGGATGATCAGGCCCAAGTGTCACATCCTACCCCTTTAAAACAATTTCGTCCTCGAAATTCAGCTCTAATAAAATAAGTAGGGGTACTATCTCTGGATGTCCACCTCGTGCTCCCAGGTAGCTTCCTTTGTATCATGGTGTTGCCACTGAACTAACACCAATGGAATCACTTTATTCCTGAGGACCTGTTCTTTTCTGTCCAGTATCTAAACTGCATTTTCCAGCATAGACAGGTCCTCTCTCAGCTCCTCTGGCTACACTGGTATCACTGGGACGCATCGGCCAAGCACTTCCTCAATATAGATACATGAAAGGTGTTGTGCACATTAGCCAACTCTAGAGGCAGATCTAGTCTGTAAGCCACCTCACCAACCCTTTTAGTAATCTGGTACGGTTTGATGTATCTTGGGCTCAACTTGCCTCTCTTACGGAACCGCATCACACCCTTAGTTGGTGACACCTTCAGGAATACAAAGTTTCCTACTTTGAATTCCAGAGGTTTCTTGATAGATCCACCTTACCCTCGTACTGTTGTACAATTTCAGGCTCAACTAACTGTCTTTCACCCACCTCACTCCAACAAGTGAGTGTTTTGCAGGGTTTGCCATACAATGCCTCGTATAGTGCCATACCAATACTAGCGTGGTAACTGTTGTTATATGCAAACTTAATCAGAGCTAAGTGATCCTCCCAGCTACCACCAAAGTCCAAGGCGCAAGCCCTCAGCATGTCCTCTAGTGTCTGGATGGTCCTCTCTGTCTCGCCATCCGTCTAGGGGTGAAAGGCAGTACTAAAATTCAACACATTGCCAAAAGCCTTCTGCAAAGCTCCCCAGAATCTCGATGTGAACCTCGTGTCTCTGTCAGACACAATAGACACTAGGACACCGTGCAATCTCACAATCTCAGCCATATACAACTCTACCAGTTTTGCCAAAGGAAGATTCATCCTTATTGGTAAGAAATGTGTCGATTTTGTAAGGCGATCCATTATCACCCAAACTGTATCATTCTTTCTTCGAGTTCATGGCAAACCCGTCAAGAAGTCCATCAACACATTTTCCCATTTCCACATTGGGATGTCCAAAGGCTGCAAAGTCCCTCCGAGCTTCTGGTGCTCTAGTTTCACCATCTGGTAGGTTGCACACTTCGCCACATACTCAATAATCTCTCTCTTCATCCCAGGCCACCACAATTCCTTTTCTAGTCTTTATACGTCTTGGTGCTTCCTGGATGGATAGTGTATCTGGAGCAGTGAGCTTCGTCTAGCAGACTGTTCTTGATTTCCTCTATTTGAGGCACATATAATCTCAGATCGTACCTCAACCCATTGTCTACCCCAACTGAGAAGTGAGGGGCATTACCAGTCTCCAACTTCCTCTAGATATCTGATACAAAAGAATCATACTGCTGAACTGTGATAATCGCCTCGATCATCCTCGGGCGAACAAACAGATTGGCCAACACCACTCTAGCAGTTCCCTGAGATTGTCTTCGAGGCTTGCACTCCATTAGTCCCTTTAACAATTTCCATTCATGAATTATCAAGCTAGCCATGACATGAGTGCATCTGCTCAGGGCATCTGCAACCACATTTGCCTTCCCTAGGTGGTATAACAAACTGAAATCATAATCCGTGATGTACTCCACCTAGTGCCTCTGTCTCAGGTTCAAATCCTTCTGGGTAAAGATGTACTTCAGACTCGTATGATCTGTGTACACCTCAAATTGTTTGCCATACAAATAACGCCTCCAAATCTTCAAGGCGAACACAATAGCTGCCATTTCTAAATCATGGGTGGGATAATTCTTCTCATTATCTTTCAATTGGCCTGAGGCATACGCCACCCGCCACCACCTTACCATGCTGCATCAACACACACCCCAAGCCAATTCCACAGGCATCACTGTAGACTGTGAAACCGCCACTCTAGGAGAGCAAAGTCAAAACTAGGGCTAATACCAGACGAGCTTTCAACTCAATGAAGCTCCTCCCACTGCCAATCTCAAGCAAAGTGCACTTCCTTTATGGTCAATCTGGTCAATGGTGCAGCAATCTTGGAGAAATCCTAGATGAATCTCCTATAATATCCTACCAGGTCGAGAAAACTTCTAATCTCAGTTACTGTCTTCGGTCTAGTCCAACTGCTCACAGCCTCTACTTTGACTAGATCTACCTTAATGCCTTCTCCTGAAATGATATGATCAAGGAAGGATACCTCCTCCAGCGAAAACTCGCACTTCGAGAACTTGGCATAAAGTTGATGCTGCCTCAGTGTCTCCAGTACAATCCTCAAATACCTCTGGTGAGTCTGAACATCTGGAGAATACACCAGAACGTCATCCACAAAGATGATCACAAATAGATCTAAATAGGGCATGAACACCCTATTCATCAGGTCCATAAAAGCAGCTGAAGCATTCATCAACCCGAATGACATAACCAAAAACTCATAATGTCCATAACGGGTGCGAAAGGTTGTCTTCTGCACATCTGACTCACTGATCCTCAATTGATGGTATCCAGATCTCAAGTCCATCTTGGAAAACATCGATGCTCCCTGCAACTGGTCGAACAAATCATTGATCCTGGGAAGTGGATATTTGTTCTTTATAGTAATCTGGTTCAACATTCAGTAGTCTATACAGAGTTGAAGTGAATCATCCTTCTTCTTAACAAACAGAACCGATGCTCCCCAAGGTGAAATACTGGGACGAATGAATCCTTTCTCCATTAGTTCCAGTAACTGATTCCTAAGCTTCCTTAATTCAGCAGGTGCCATCCTATACAGAGCCTTGGAAATAGGACCTGATTCCAGCATTAAATCAATCACAAACTCCACTTCCCTGTGTGGTGGCATTCTAGGCAATTCTTCTAGAAAAACGTCAGGATATTCCTACGCCACCGGTAAGTCCTGAATCTCGACCACAACTGAAGTAGGAATTGTCACGCAGGCCAAATAGCCCACGCTGCCTCTTGCCAAATGATGATAGGCCTTGAGAGTAGAAATCACTTTTCTAGGCTCACTCAGCCTAGTGCCTTGTGCTATACACTACCTTGGCCTGGACACTTTGCAAGAACTCTTCTCTTGGCACAATCTATCACGGCTGAATGTTGTGCCAACCAATCCATTCCCAAGATAACATCATAATCCTACATGTCCATCAGAATCAAACTGGCTTAAAAATTCCTACTCCCAGCTGAATATCAACTGGTCTCAAATACCTCCACACTAGACTGTGTTCTCCCATTGGAGTGACCACATCTAGGTGGAATGCCAGTCTGGTTGGCCTGGTCCTGATCTCAAAAGCAGATGACTCAGAGATAAAAGAAAATGAACTCTCGGAGTCGAACAAGACTCGAGTCATCCGATCAGCTACAAGAAAAGATCCTATCATCAACACGCCATAACCATAATCATAATCATAATAAAAGATAGGGTTGATCACAGATAGGATCTATTATTACAGGACAGGACATAACTCATTCTACCGTACTAGTTTTGACCTTCTACCACATCTCCAGATGGACTAGTATTAGGGGCAGCAATGGAGAACACTCTCCCCTTGGTTGGTTGACTTGGTGCATCTCCTACTGGCTTCGGCTGACTAGGACAGTCCTTCTGGTAATGCCCAGACTTCCCATAATTATAGCATACTACATTGTCTAAGTTCCACTGCCTGTGTCAACACTACGCCGCTACATGCCCCTTCTTGCCATAGACGTGGCATGGTCCCACCTGTGAGCCGTTGCTGGATCTTGCATGGCTGAAACCCACACTCTCTTCTCTACCATATGTAGGCTGTTGCTTCCGTTTCTTTCCAGAGTTACCAGAACTCCTAGAACTTGGCGCTCTAGTCACTGACGGTTGAGAAACGGAGGGTTGGGAGATAGATGGTCGAGAGACAAACTTTCTCCCCTTTTCCTTCTTAGGATACTCTTCCTGGAACAGCCTACAATCATCCTTATAGCGACTTGCAAGCTTAACAACATCCACTAAAGTCTGACATCTGAAGCCAATAACTCTGGATCTCAGCATAGGATTCAATTCTTCCACGAACTTCTTGGCTCTATTCTTCTAGGAAACCATAGCCTAAGAGAACTACTCTAGCCGAAGGAAGGACGACTCATATTTAGCCATGGTCTGGCTTCCCTACTTCAGGTTCTTGAATTCTCGGTCCAGCTTATCCCTCTCATGCTTAGGGAAAAACCTCTCATAGAATGCCTCTCAGAATTCCTCCTAAGAGATCATCAGTAGGTCCGCATTTGGAAATTTGATGTGGCGCACTATCCTCCACCACTGATCTGCACCATTTTTGAGCTGAAATGCCGCGATCCAGACCCACTTCTTCGCTAGACACTTGATCTCCTCTAGGATCTTCTCCACCTCCAGGAACCAAGCCTCACACTCCTCTACTGTTGCCGAAGGACTAGGTGAAATGTCGCATCATTTTGCCAAACTCTTGTCTCATACCCCTCCATGCACTACCCTCTCTCGTCTCGGAGTCGGGCATAGGGGCCTTGCCACGGTTGTGGCCTCGGCGAGACATCTTCCTACTAGCACAACAAAACACAACATCCAAAAATTTAAGTGTACGACTCTCTATTGTGTAGTCCTAGGGAGCTACTAGACCGGACATCACTAAGCTGGTGCACAAGGTGTAACCTTAGCTCTGATACCACTCTGTAACGCCTCGACCCCAGGCACGCTACCAAAATCACAGTATCATAAGCAAAATTAAACTAATTACAACAATAATTAAATAACTATAACTAAGGCTCACCTTTAGGAAACAATGTGCGGCTAGAAGCTCCTACTTCAGCACCGAAACTCGACTACACACAATCTGCACCTGAAAACCAATCAAAGCATGCATGAGTGACATTTAAGTCACCCAGTATGCGCCTTAAGCACAAAAACAACAAAATCCGACAAAATTACTAAAAACACAGCTTTTAGTTCATAAAACTTGGTTTTCCTTTTGAAAATCCATTTTAAAACATCATTTCCTTTTCCCTTTGAAATCACTCAGGAATCTACTCCCAAAACTATGCTTTTCTCACAAATGTACTTTTTCTTTCTCTTTTTAAAACATTTGGAAATTCGTTTCCAAAACCATATTTTCCCAAAACTTGTCTTTTCTTTCTCTTTTATACTTTTTCAAAACCTTTCTCATATTCTGAGAAATTGCATTTCTAAACAGATCTAGCCTAAAACACTATGCCTCCCGGGCTCAAAACCAAAATCATAAATACTGGTTGGGACTAGTTAAAACACAATTCTTATTTTATTCTAGAATTTTAGGACCATTCATAAGTCCAATCCAAGCCAAACCACATTTCTGTTCATTTTTCACAAAACCACACACACTTTTCATATTCATTTCGACTTTTCTTTTTTGATGTTACCTTGATCAGGGGTAACCAGGCACACTAGCAGTAGGCGAGGACATCATTTCCCTTACCTCCCTGCACTACTGCGGTGAAATTCCCCGTGCGGGATGACACCGTCCTGGCCAACCGGCCTTAATTTCATTTCATAAGCACGAAGATACGTCTTTGTCTGACGTCCCATTGGTGATCCGAACAACTTGGTTCAATGACCCAGGCTCAACCTACACTGTCGGTGACTTGGACACCAAGGTCTCATACACCCAGGCTTGGCCTACACCGTCTCAAGCACGACAACCACAGTCGTATCTGACAATTGATTTCATTAGAGTCTCGTACTCCTACCACATTATCGATACCAACCCTTGTGGTTCCTTAGCACATTATTAGTGTTATATTTTCAAAACTCTTTAAGTTTTCCTTTTCAAAACCATTTCCATTTCATTCTTTTTGTTGCAGGAGCTTATTCCAAGCGACCCTCTACTAGGGTCCCAACTCAATTCATTTAAAACCATGTTTTAAAACCATAAATTGGGACTCATGCCAAAAAAATCACACATTTAATCACTTTTGTTCATTTTCAGGGTCTAAAATCCAAAACCATTCCCTAAATTTACTTATTTGGGTTCCATATTCCTCCATGTTATTTACATGAGGAAAGCACCATTAACACATGCTCATTATCCATTTAAAACCCTTTATTTCCATTTTATATTCACATTTATATATGTCAGGGCTAGGACAAAATCAACAGATCGAAAATCAAGTTCGGTATACTGAAAATCTCTGGTTCAGTACATCAAACATTTTTGGTATACCGAAACTCTCTGTTTTGGTTGACTGAGTGATTTCGACCTACCGAAATGAGGTATCCTGGCTTAATCTGACAGGAATTTGGTATGCCAAACCCAGTTTGGTATGCTGAATTACCCGCGACTAGGGTACCTTCCCTGTTTCAGCCTTCGCCTTCGAGGGAACTGGGAGCCTTCGGCGGATCCCCCAAACACATATCATAAAATGCAAGTAAATCATGAGGTGTAGACCCTTGAGCCTACTTCGAAACCCCTTAAACCATTCATCAATCCATCAATTATGCAATTCATACAAAAATCACAAAGGAGTGAAGCTCATTAACATCTACTGTAGCCTTCATCCCTAAATCTCATATAACCCTACCAATTTCCATCCTATTCGCATGATATCTCTGTTTTCATGCTATTTAACTCATTCTCATCAATTCCACTATTTTTTTCTACAATTTTACATGCATTTATCTCCATTTTCATGCATTTAACATGCTAAATTGAAAACATGGAAACGAGAGAGGAAGAGGGTCGCGTACCTCAGGTAGCACACCTGGCGTCCTCCCCGCACCTCGGTGCAACCCTGGTGACCCAAGGTGGCGGCACACACGGCTCAGTCCTCCCCCTCTCCTCCTGGCTCGCGCACCCCTTTCTCTCTTCCTTCTTTTCTCTTGCAGCTTCCACTCATTACTGCCTCCTTCCTCTTTATCTCCTCCTCCCCCCATATGATGTCGTCCACCCCTCACGTCGGAAGAGACAGGGTGGCACGGGCTGGTGTTGCTGGTGGCACGGGTTAGGGTGAAGAAGAAGAAAGGGATGGGAATCGTGAGGGCTCGTGGGAGAGAGAGAGAGAAAGAAAAAGGAAAGAAATAAAAAGAAGAAAAGACAGGCACACAAACCAAGGCGACTGTGCATCCTTCGACTAGACCCCACATTAGTCCCACATCACAAACAGGTGCACATAAAGCCAATTAAAACCCTATAATCACAAGAAACAACAGATCATCCATTAATAAACCATTTATACAAATTATAATTGATTACATGGTTTACAATTAAAATGGATGATCAAGCCCAGGTGTTAAACGGAACCAGGCGGGTATACACACAATTTCAAGTGATGCCGATGTGGGTGTAAGTGTTGCTAATGCTAAAGTGTTGTTGTTTTGTGAGTGAATGCTGATAGATGACCATTTCTAATGTGTGAGATGCTGAAGATATGGAGTATGCTTGATTATGATGCTTGTGCTGTGTAGATACAAGTTGGTAAATGTAGATGTGAATGAATGCTATGATGCTTGATAAGTTGACGGACTCATTGCCGGATAGTTTCGGCTATCATCCTGAGGGGAAGAGGGACATGGAAAGACTGATAGGCCTATTGACTGAAAAGTGACTGGTGATATGAGGGACATCTAGGTAGTATGGGGTACCGACCCAAGAGAGGGGCAACCTAGATCTTGCCTGCTTGGACAGGGATCTAGAAGGAGGATATGACAAGATATCGAACTTGTCGGGTGGACAAAAGAATAAAGGAAACAAGATAGAACCTAGTCACTGTCGGTGTACAAACAGATCGGCTAGGATTGGACAGAATAGAGCCTAGTCGCTGTAGTGCACAGACAGATTGGCTAGGAGTAGACAGAATAGAACCTTGTCATTGTCGGTGTACCGACAGTTGGCTAGGAGCGGACAGAATATAACCTAGTCGTTGTCGATGTATAGACTGATCAGCTAGGAGCGGATAGAATAGAATCTAGTCGTTGTCGGTGTACAGATTGATCGACTAGGAGCAGACAGAATAGAATCTAATTACTATCGGTGTATAGACTGAACAAGTAGGAGTGGATAGAATAGAACCTAGTCGTTGTCGGTGTACAAACAGATCGGCTAGGTGTAGACAGAATACAACCTAGTCACTGTCGCTGTACAGACGATCGGCTAGGGGCGAACAAAAAGGGGAGAGCTGATAAGTTATCGGACATGTCGGGCCGACAAAGAAAGAGGAGAGCTGACAAGTTATCGGACTTGTCGGGCCGACAAAGAAAGGGGAGAGCTGACAAGTTATCGAACTTGTTAGACCGACAAAGAAAAAAGAGAGCCAACAAGTTATTGGACTTGTCGTGCCAACAAAGAAAGGGGAGGGATGAGTTATGAGAGCGATCGCTGTTGTCGGTCTGATGTTGTCTCTTCCTAGGTGTTCCCTGAGCTTTCGGCAAGGTAGAGGTAGACATGGAAATCGGGCCGGGCCGGGCTGGCCCGGCCCGCGAAATAGCCG
>JAMKQA010009435.1:0-10072 GCA_024699735.1 Posidonia australis | reverse complement strand
CTAAAATGGGTGCCTCTCATGGTTGCAAATGGGTCTCTATTTATAGGGATCTATGAGAGGGGTAACTCATGGAAGCTGGAGGGCCTCGTAGACGAAGAGGCTCGAATATTCTCGAGCACATTCGTTGGCAAAGGTAACAGCCTGAAGATGGAAGGTCAACAGTCGCAGTCTGGAAACGGCTGGGCGCCTGCTTGGTGCGCCACCATGGTGCGCCACATATGTGCGCCACCTTGGTGCGCCACTTATGTGCGCCACCTTGGTGCGCCACTTATGTGCGCCACCTTGGTGCGCAACATTGGTGCGCCACCTCGGTGCGCCCACCCAGCTCACAAATCTCTGATTGGGGCTTGGTTTAAGAGCAGATCACATCCAAAGCAACATACAGATACTCATCTCTGGGTTACCTCAAAATCGGGGTGTCTACACCAACTATCCTTCTATCCTTTTCACTGGACCCCTGATCCGGATGTGATCCGAGTTGTTGGTTCCATATAGCCTAGGACCAACAATCCATCTATCCTTTTCTCGAAACTCCTCCGATCTGGAGGTGATCCGAGTCGTTGGTTCCTTATAGCCTTGGGCCAACTATCCCTCTGTCCTTTTCTCGAGACTACTCTGATCTGGAGGTGGTCCGAGTCGTTGGTTCCTTATGGCTTAGCACCAACTATCATTATGTCCTTTTCTCATGACTCCTCTGATCCGGAGGTGATTCGAGTCGTTGGTTCCTTATATACTAGGACCAACTATCCATCTGTCCTTTTCTTGAGACTCCTCTGATCTAGAGTTGATCCGAGTCGTTGGTTCCTTTTAGCCTAGGACCAACAATCCATCTGTCCTTTTCTCGGGACTCCTCTGATCTGATGGTGATCCGAGTCGTTGGTTCCTTATAGCCTAGGACCAACGATCCTTCAATCCTTTTCTCGGGACTCCTTTGATCTGGAAGTGATCCAAGTCGTTGGTTCCTTATAGCCTAGGACCAACTATCCTTTTGTCCGTTTCTCAAGACACCACTGATCTGGAGGTGGTCCGAGTCGTTGGTTCCTTATATCCTAGGACCAACTATCCATCTGTCCTTTTCTCGAGACACCCCAGATCCGGAGGTGATCCGAGTCGTTGGTTCCATATATCCTAGGTCCAATTATCCTTCTATCCTTTGCTCGGGACCCCTGATGCGGAGGTGATCCGAGTTGTTGGTTCCTTATAGCCTAGGACCAACTATCCTTCTATCCTTTTCTCGGGACTCCACTGATCCGGAGGAGATCCGAGTCGTTGGTTCCTTATAACCTAGGACCAACTATCCTTCTGTCCTTTTCTCGAGACTCCTCCGATCTGGAAGTGGTCCGAGTTATTGGTTCCTTATATCATAGGACCAACTATCCTTCTGTCCTTTTCTCGAGACACCCCGGATCCAGAGGTGATCGAAATCCTTGGTTTCTTATATCCTAGGACCAACTATCCTTCTATCCTTTTCTCGTGACTCCTCTGATCCGGAGGTGATCCGAGTCGTTGGTTCCTTAGAGCCTAAGACCAACTATCCATCAGTCCTTTTCTAGAGACTCCCCTGATGTGGAGGTGGTCCGAGTTGTTGGTTCCATATCTCCTAGGACCATCTATCCTTCTGTCCTTTTCTCAAGACACCCCTGATCCGGAGGTGATTCGAGTCGCTGGTTCCTTATAACCTAGGACCAACTATCCTTCTTTCTTTTTCTCGGGACCCCTGATCTGGGAGTGATCAGAGTTGTTGGTTCCTTATAGCCTAGGACCAACTATCCTTCTATCCTTTTTTCGGGAATCCTTTGATCCGACGGTGATCCGAGTCGTTGGTTCCTTATAGCGTAGGAACAATTATCATTCTGTCCATTCCTCGAGACTCCTCTGATCCGGTGGTGGTCCGAGTCATTGGTTCCTTATATCCTAGGACCATCTATCCTTCTATTCATTTTCTTGGGACCCCTGATCCGGAGGTGATCCGAGTTGTTGGTTCCTTATAGACTAGGACCAACTATCCTTTTATCCTTTTCTAGAGACTCCTCTAATCCGGAGGTGATCCGAGTCATTGGTTCCGTATTGCCTAGGACCAACGATCCTTCAGTACTTTTCTTGAGACTCCTCTGATCTGGAGGTGGTCCGAGTTGTTGGTTCCTTATATCCTAGTACGAACTATCCTTCTATCCTTTTCTTGAGACACCCCTAATCCAGAGGTGTTCCAAGTCGTTGGTTCCTTATATCCTAGGATCAACTATCCTTCTATCCTTTTCTCTGGACCCCTGATCCAGATGTGATCGGAGTTGTTGGTTCCATATAGCCAAGGACCAACTATCCATCTATCCTTTTCTCGAAACTCCTCCGATCTAGAGGTGATCCGAGTTGTTGGTTCCTTATAGCCTTGGGCCAACTATCCTTCTGTCCTTTTCTCGAGACTCCTCTGATCTGGAGGTGGTCCGAGTCGTTGGTTCCTTATGCCCTAGGACCAACTATCATTATGTCCTTTTCTCGTGACTCCTCTGATCCGAAGGTGTTCCGAGTAGTTGGTTCCTTATATCCTAGGACCAACTATCCATCTGTCCTTTTCTCGAGACTCCTCTAATCCGGAGTTGATCCAATTCGTTGGTTCCTTTTAGCCTAGGACCAACTATCCATTTGTCCTTTTCTAGGGACTCCACAGATCTGATGGTGATCCGAGTCGTTGGTTCCGTATATCCTAGGACCAACTATCCTTCAATCCTTTTCTCGGGGCTCCTTTGATCCGGAGGTGATCCGAGTCGTTGGTTCCTTATAGCCTAGGACTAACTATCCCTTTGTCCTTTTCCTAAGACACCACTGATCCGGAGGTGGTCGGAGTCCTTGGTTCCTTATATCCGAGGCCAACAATCCAACTGTCCTTTTCTCGAGACACCACAGATCCGGAGGTGATCCGAGTCGTTGGTTCCTTATATCCTAGGATCAACTATCCTTCTATCCTTTTCTCGGGACCCCTGATGCGGAGGTGATCCGAGTAGTTGGTTCCTTGTAGCCTAGGACCAACTATCCTTCTATCCTTTTCTCGGGACTCCACAGATCCGGAGGAGATCTGAGTCGTTGGTTCCTTATAGCCTTGGACCAACTATCCTTCTGTCCTTTTCTCGAGACTCCTCTGATCTGGAGGTAGTCCGAGTTGTTGGTTCCTTATATCCTAGGACCAACTATCCTTCTTTTCTTTTCTCGAGACACCCCTGATCCGGAGGTGATCGAAGTACTTGGTTCCTTATATCCTAGGACCAACTATCCTTCTATCCTTTTCTCGTGACTCCTCTAATCCAGAGGTGATCCGAGTCGTTGTTTCCTTAGAGCCAAAGACCAACTATCCTTCAGTCCTTTTCTCGAGACTCCCCTGATCTGGAGGTGGTCCGAGTTGTTGGTTCCAAATATCCTAGGACCAACTATCCTACTGTCCTTTTCTCGAGATACCCCTGATCCGGATGTGATCCGAGTCGTTGGTTCCTTATATCCTAGGACCAACTATCCTTCAATCCTTCTCTCTGGAATCCTCTGATCCGACGGTGACCCGAGTCGTTGGTTCCTTATGGCGTAGGACCAATTATCCTTCTGTCCATTACTCGAGACTCCTCTGATCTGGAGCTGGTCCGAGTCGTTGGTTCCTTATATCCTAGGACCAACTATCCTTCTATTCATTTTCTCGGGACCCTGATCCGGAGGTGATCCGAGTTGTTGGTTCCTTATAGCCTAGGACCAACGATCCTTCAGTCCATTTCTGGAGACTCCTTTGATCTAGAGGTGGCCCGTGTTGTTAGTTCCTTTTATCCTAAGACCAACTATCCTTCTGTCCTTTTCTCGAGATACCCCTGATCTGGAGGTGTTCCAAGTCGTTGGTTCCTTATATCCTAGGACCAACTATCCTTCTATCCTTTTCTCAGGACCCCTGATCTGGATGTGATCCGAGTTGTTGGTTCCATATAGCCTAGGACGAACAATCCATCTATCCTTTTCTCGAAACTCCTCCTACCTGGAAGTGATCCGAGTCGTTGGTTCCTTATAATCTTGGGCAAACTATCCTTCTGTATTTTTCTCGAGACTCCTCCGATCTGGAGGTGGTCTGAGTCGTTGGTTCCATATGGCCTAGGACCAACTATCATTATGTCCTTTTCTCATGACTCCTCTAATCCGTAGGTGATTCGAGTCGTTGGTTCCTTATATCCTAGGACCAACTATCCATCTGTACTTTTCTCGAGACTCCTCTGATCCAGATTTGATCCGAGTCGTTGGTTCATTTTAGCCTAGGACCAACTATCCATCTGTCCATTTCTCGGGACTCCTCTGATCCAATGGTGATCCGAGTCGTTGGTTCCTTATAGCCTAGGACCAACTATCCTTCAATTCTTTTCTCGGGACTCCTTTGATCCAGAGGTGATCCGAGTCGTTGGTTCCATATAGCTTAGGACCAACTATCCTTTTGTTCTTTTCTCAAGACACCACTGATCCGGAGGTGGTCCGAGTCATTGGTTCCTTATATCCTAGGACCAACTATCCATCTGTCCTTTTCTCGAGACACCCCAGATCCAGAGGTGATCCGAGTCGTTGGTTCCTTATATCATAGGACCAACTATCCTTTTCTCAGGACCCCTAATGCGGAGGTGATCCGAGTTGTTGGTTCCTTATAACCTAGGACCAACTATCCTTCTATCGTTTTCTCGGGACTCCATTGATCTAGGGGAGATTCGAGTCATTGGTTCCTTATAGCCTAGGACCAACTATCCTTCTGTACTTTTCTCGAGACACCCTTGACAAGATGTGATCGAACTCGTTGGTTCCTTATATCCTAGGAACAACTATCCTTCTATCCTTTTCTCGTGACTCCTCTGATCCGGAGGTGATCCGAGTCATTGGTTCCTTAGAGCCTAAGACCAACTATCCTTCAGTCCTTTTCTCGAGACTCCCCTGATCTGGAGGTGGTCCGAGTTGTTGGTTTCATATATCCTAGGACCATCTATCCTTCTGTACTTTTCTCGAGACACGCCTGATCCGGAGGTGATCCGAGTCGTTGGTTCCTTATAACCTAGGACCAACTATCCTTCGATCTTTTTCTTGGGACCCCTGATCCGGGGGTGATCCGAGTTGTTGGTTCCTTATAGCGTAGGACCAACTATCCTTCTATCCTTTTCTCGGGAATCCTCTGATCCGACGGTGATCCGAGTCGTTGGTTCCTTATTGCGTAGGACCAATTATCCTTCGGTCCATTCCTCGAGACTCCTCTGATCCGGAGGTGGTCCGAGTCATTCGTTCCTTATATCCAAGGACCAACTATCCTTCTATTCCTTTTCTTGGGACCCCTGATCCGGAGGTGATCCGAGTTGTTGGTTTCCTATAGCCTAGGACCAACTATCCTTCAATCTTTTTCTTGAGACTCCTCTGATCCGGAGCTGATACGAGTCATTGGTTCCTTATCGACAAAGACCAACGATCCTTCAGTCCTTTTCTTGAGACTCCTCTGATCTAGAGGTGGTCCAAGTCGTTGGTTCCTTATATCCTAGGACCAACTATCCTTCTATCCTTTTCTCTGGACCCCTGATCCGGATGTGATCCGAGTTGTTGGTTCCATATAGCCTAGGACAAACTATCCATCTATCCTTTTCTCGAAACTCCTCCGATCTGGAGGTGTTCCGAGTCGTTGGTTCCTTATAGCCTTGGGCCAACTATCCTTCTGTCCTTTTCTCGAGACGCCTCTAATCTGGAGGTGGTCCGAGTCGTTGGTTCCTTATGGCCTAGGACCAACTATCATTACGTCCTTTTCTCGTGACTCCTCTGATCCAGAGGTGATCCGAGTCGTTGGTTCCTTATATCCTAGGACCAACTATCCAACTGTCCTTTTCTCGAGACTCCTCTGATCCGAAGTTGATCCGAGTCGTTGGTTCCTTTTAGCCTAGGACCAAATATCCATCTGTCCTTTTCTCGGGACTCCTCTGATCCGATGGTGATCCGAGTCGTTGGTTCCTTATAGCCTAGGACCAACTATCCTTCAATCATTTTCTCGAGACTCCTTTGATCCGGAGGTGATCCGAGTCGTTTGTTACTTATAGCCTAGGACCGACTATCCTTTTGTCCTTTTCTCAAGACACCACTGATCCGGAGGTGGTCCGAGTCGTTGGTTCCTTATATCCTAGGACCAACTATCCATCTGTCCTTTTCTCAAGACACCCCAGATCCGGAGGTGATCCCAGTCGTTCGTTCCTTATAGCCATGGACCAACTATCCTTCTGTCCTTTTCTCGAAACTCCTCTAATCCTGTGGTGGTCCGAGTCGTTGTTTCCTTGTATCCTAGGACCAACAATCCATCTGTCCTTTTCTAGATATTCCTCTGATCTAGAGGTGGTCCGAGTTGTTGGTGCCTTATAGCCAAGGACCAACAATCCCACTTTCCTTTTCCCGAGACTCCTCTAATCTGGTGGTGATCCGAGTTGTTGGCTTGTTATAGCCTAGGACGAACTATCCTTCTTTCCTTTTCTCGGGACTCCTCTGATCCAGAGGTGATCCGAGTCGTTGGTTCCTTATAGCCTAGGACCAATTATCCATCTGTCCTTTTCTCGACACTCCTCTGATCCGGAGGTGGTCCGAGTTGTTGGTTCCTTATATCCTAGGATCAACTATCCTTCTATCCTTTTATCGGGACTCCTCTAATCCGGAGGTGATCCGAGTCGTTGGTTCCTTTTAGCCTAGGACCAACTACCCTTCTATCCTTTTCTCGAGACTCCACTGATCCGGAGGTGGTCCGCGTTGTTGGTTCCTTATAGCCTAGGACCAACTATCCTTCTAGCCTTTTCTCAGGACCCCTGATCCGGAGGTAGTACGACTTGTTGGTTCCTTACATCCTAGGACCAACTATCCTTCTATCCATTTCTCGAGAACCCTGATCCGGAGGTGATCCGAGTCGTTGGTTCCTTATAGCCTAGGACCAACTATCCATCTGTACTTTTCTCGGGACCCCTGATCCGGAGGTTATCCGACTCGTTGGTTCCTTATAGCCTAGGGCCAACTATCCATTTGTCTTTTTCTCGGGACTCCTCTGATCCGGAGGTGAGCTGAGTTGTTGGTTCCATATAGCCTGGGACCAACAATCCTTCTATCCTTTTCTCGGGACTCCTCTGATCCGGTGGTGATCCGAGTCGTTGGTTACTTATAGCCAAGGACCAACTATCCTTCTGCCCTTTTCTCGAGACTCCTCTGATCCGAAGGTGGTCCGAGTCGTTGGTTCCTTAGATCCAAGGACCAACTATATTTCTGTCCTTCTCTTGAGACTCCTCTGATCCGAAGGTGATCCGAGTCGTTGGTTCCGTATATCCTAGGACCAACTATTCTTCTATCCTTTTCTTGAGACTCTCCTGATCTGGAGGTGGTCCGAGTTGTTGGTTCCTTATAGCCAAGGACCAACTATCCTTCTATCATTTTCTCGGGAACCCAGATCCGGAGGTG
Organism: Posidonia australis; assembly: GCA_024699735.1. Lineage (NCBI taxonomy): Eukaryota > Viridiplantae > Streptophyta > Magnoliopsida > Alismatales > Posidoniaceae > Posidonia > Posidonia australis. The sequence goes on along the minus strand of JAMKQA010009435.1, from coordinate 2,608 downwards.
GTCCGTGTTGTTGGTTCCTTATAGCCTAGGACCAACTATCCATCTATTAATTTCTCGGGAACCCTGATCTAGAGGTGATCCGAGTTGTTGGTTCCTTATAGCCTTGGACCAACTATCCATCTATCCTATTCTCGGGACTCCTCTGATCCAGCGGTGATCTGAGTCGTTGGTTCCTTATAGCCTAGGACCAACTATCCTTCTATCCTTTTCTCGGGACTCCTCTGATCCGGTGGTGATCTGAGTCGTTGGTTCCTTATAGCCTAGGACCAACTATCCTTTTGTCTTTTCCTCGGGACTCCTCTGATCCGGAGGTGATCCGAGTCGTTGGTTCCTTATATCGTAGGACTAACTACCCTTCTATCCTTTTCTCGAGACTCCTCTGATCCGGAGGTGGTCCGCGTTGTTGGTTCCTTATAGCCTAGGACCAATTATCCTTCTATCCTTTTCTCAGGACCCCTGATCCGGAGGTAATCCGAGTTGTTTGTTCCTTATATCCTAGGACCAACAATCCTTCTATCCATTTCTCGAGAACCCTGATCCGGAGGTAATCCGAGTCGTTGGTTCCTTATATCCTAGGACCAACTATCCATCTGTACTTTTCTCGGGACCCCTGATCCGGAGGTTATCCGAGTCGTTGGTTCCTTATAGCCTAGGACCAACTATCCATTTGTCCTTTTCTCGGGACTCCTCTGATCCGGAGGTGAGCTGAGTTGTTGGTTCCATATAGCCTGGGACAGACAATCCTTCTATCCTTTTCTCGGGACTCCTCTGATTCGGTGGTGGTCCGAGTCGTTGGTTCCTTATAGCCTAGGACCAACTATCCTACTGCCCTTTTCTCGAGACTCCTCTGATCCAAAGGTGGTCCGAGTCGTTGGTTCCTTAGATCCAAGGACCAACTGTCCTTCTCTAGAGACTCCTCTGATCTGAAAGTGATCCGAGTCGTTTGTTCCTTATATCGTAGGACCAACTATTCTTCTATCCTTTTCTCGAGACTCCCCTGATCCGGAGGTGGTCCGAGTTGTTGGTTCCTTATAGCCTAGGACCAACTATCCTTCTATCCTTTTCTCGGGAACCCAGATCCATAGGTGGTCCGAGTTGTTGGTTCCTTATAGCCTAGGACCAACTATCCATCTATTATTTTCTCAGGAACCCTGATCTAGAGGTGATCCGAGTCGTTGGTTCCTTATAGCCTTGGACCAACTATCCATCTATCCTTTTCTCGGGACTCCTCTGATCCAGAGGTGATCTGAGTCGTTGGTTCCTTATAGCATAGGACCAACAATCCTTCTATCCTTTTCTCGGGACTCCTCTGATCCGAAGGTGATCCGAGTCGTTGGTTCCTTATAGCCTAGGACCAACTATCCTTCTGTCCTTTTCTCAGAACTCCTCTAATCCGGAGGTGATCCGAGTCATTGGTTCCTTATATCCTAGGACCAACTATCCTTCAATCCTTTTCTCGGGACTCCTCTGATCCGGAGGTGATCCGAGTCGTTGGTTCCTTATAGGCTAGATCCAACTATCCTTCTGTCCTTTTCTCGAGACTCCTATGATCCGGAGGTGGTCCGAGTCGTTCATTCCTTATATTCTAGGACCAACTATCCATCTGTCCATTTCTCGAGACTCCTTTGATCTGGAGGTGGTCCGAGTTGTTGGTTCCTTATATCCTAGGACCAACAATCCATATGTCCTTTTCTTGAGACTCCTCTGATCTGGTGGAGGTTCGAGTTGTTTGTTCCTTGTAGTCACGGACCAACTATCCCTCTTTCCTTTTCCCGAGATTCCTCTGATCCGGTGGAGTTTCGAGTTGTTGACCATTTTGTATCCTAGGGTTGACTCTTCCCTCTATCGGGCTGATATCCCTAACTATCCGGTGACGAGTCCGTCAACTTGCTATAGGGCTGATAGCCCTAACTATCCGGTGACGAGTCCATCAACTCGCTATCGGGCTGATAGCCCTAACTATCCGGTGACGAGTCCTTCAATTCGCTATCGGGCTGATAGCCCTAACTATCCGGTGACGTGTCTGTCAGCTTGCTATCGGGCTGATAGCCCTAACTATCTGGTAACGAGTCTGTCAACTCGCTATCGGGCTGATATCCCTAACAATCCGGTGACGAGTCCGTCAACTCGATATCGAGTTGATATCCCTAACTATCTGGTGACGAGTCTGTCAACTCATTATTGGGCTGATATCCCTAACTATCCAGTGAGGAGTCCGTCAACTCGATATCAGGCTGATATCCCTAACTATCCGGTGACGAGTCCGTCAACTCGTTATCGGGCTGATATCCCTAACTATCCGGTGACGAGTTCGTCGACTCGCTACCGGGTTGATATCTTTAACTATCCGGTGACGAGTCCGTCAACTCGCTATCGGGCTGATATCCCTAACTATCCGGTGACGAGTCCGTCAACTCGTTATCGGGCTGATATCCCTAACTATCCGGTGACGAGTTCGTCGACTCGCTATCGGGTTGATATCTTTAAATATCCGGTGACGAGTCCGTCAACTCGCTATCGGGCTGATATCCCTAACTATCCGGTGACGAGTCCGTCAACTCGCTATCGGGCTGATATCCCTAACTATCCGGTGACGAGTCCGTCAACT
>JAMKQA010009433.1:0-38314 GCA_024699735.1 Posidonia australis | reverse complement strand
TATATCAATTACTCTCTTCTTCTTCTTGTATGTTAGATAATTGCATAAGTAGAAAAGCTTGATTATATTTGTTAAATAGTATCCATTGTATGCAATTTCTATTAAACTACAAAAAGTAGTCGAAATAATTCTAAAATTGATAATTCTCTATTCACCCCCCTTTAGAGGAGCCATTCGATCCAACACTAGGCATGTCAAGTGCGAAAAGGGAAGAAAACACACAAGTAAGGCAAGCAAGCAAGTAAACAACAAACAAAAGGCATGATCATGGCATGTGCAAGTATCGTGGTATCATGATTGTGAAAAGAAAACATCCATCACATCAAAAGGCAAGATATATGACATGTGTGTGCAGTGACAGAGTAAATGTGTGAAAGAAAGTACAAAAGGCACTCCAAGTAAGCAAACAATCACAAACAAGGCAAACAAACAAGCATGTAACACCAAAGCCTCAAAAAGCAAGCGAAAAGACTAACTGGAAAGTCGGAATCTAGTATCCCCAGCGAAGTCGCTAGTTCCTGTGACCGTGCCCCCGCTCAAAGAGGTAAGGAGGCCACAGCCATGCCGAGATGGCAATCCAAAATCGCAGAAAATCACATGAAATGACGATGTTTTTGTAAAGAACGCCTCCGAAAACCATGTTGATGTCAAAAGGATAAAAAGTCGAGTCAACCTGGGTTCTCGGAATTATGGAAAAAGTCGTGAAAATCAAAAAGGAGAAAAATAACCCGTGATGGGGTTAAATGTCAGCCCTCAGGCCTGTTAATGTACGCCATCGGGCAATGAAATCCAAATCAAATCAAAAAATCCAAAAACATGAAATAAAGACAATCAAATCAAATATCAGATGAAGGAATCCGAAGACAGATGGGAGAAAAGTCCACGAAAGAACGCATGAAATGCAGACTTATCCAAAAAGAATGGACTAATGTGCAAATACAGCAAAAACTATGTAAAATGCATGGAAATGTACCTAAATGCGTAAAGGATTCTAAGGAATTCTTTGGGCAGAGGTTATACAAGACTTGGTGTAATAACAGACACACATGTGCATGAATTAATGACACAGGGGCAATTTGGTCATTTTAATGGTCAAATATGATAAATGCATGCATGGGGACAATGCATGGTCTAAGTTATGTCAAAATGTATGCCAAATGTCTAGAAGATGTTATTTGCAAGAAACATAGGGGAGAAAATCAACAAAATGATGTAAACACAATAAAGGACAAACATAAGGGCCAAAATGCAAAATTCACAAAAGGAGTGAGAATCTGGATGAAAAAAACATGTTCACGACCCCTATTCTAACATGCAAATGATGGGTCCAATGTCAATGTAGCACAGGGATGTAAAAGTTGCACTTAGATAATTTCCTAGAAATTCAAGATCTGAAGTGCAAAATTCACACATGAGTACAAATGTGACCAACATGTAAGGCTAAGGATCAAATCTCAATGAAAACATGCTTTTTGAATAGAATAAGTGATTAAATGCAAAGCATGAGATGAAATGTGTGAAAAATATTCCAAGATATGCAAGAAAACATTTAAAACCCTAAATAATGGATTTGAAATTAATCTAAGGGTCAAAATGTAAATTTTATGTTCAGGAATGATTTGATGTGAATCTAGGGACTTTTATGCAAATTTTCTGGACCTGAATGTGATAAAAATTGGGATTTTAAGTTGGTCAGTGCAATTATGAAGTTTCCTGAAGTCTAAAATGCAAAATACACATGAAAAACTCATTTTTTAAAGTTCTGGGAACTTAATGCAAAAGACCAGGACCAAGTTGTAAAGAAAATTCCATTTTAATAACAGTCAGTATGATTTTTAAATATTTTAGGGCTCAGAATGAAATTTCACAGAGAAAACTTACTTTAAAAAGTTTCAGGGGCTAAATGCAAATGTTTAGGACCTAAATGTAAGGAAAACATGTTCTAGGGACCTAGATGTGATAAAAACATGCATTAATATGTTATGAATAAAAAAATAAAACGTTCAGGGGGTCACATGCAAGATTCACAGAGCAAAATAAAAGAAATAGATGTATTTTAAAACTTCAGGGGCTAAAATGCAAATTGTTGGACCCATATGTAACGAAAAAGGACTAAAATGTAATGGAATAAGGACTTAACGACAATAAATCTAAACTAGAGGGCCTGGGCCCAAAAGAAACTTATTCGAAGATCGCTGGAGGATCGCCGACGTCCTCCCTCCGGCGATCTCTCCGGCGAGCCTTCGGTGGCCATCCAGTGGTGGAAAAGGGGTGCGCAACGTTGGAGAAGCTTCGTGGAGGTGAGGCATTCCTCTCTGGGCAGTTGGGCAAGGCTAGGAAGGCTTGAGGCCTCCCCCCCCCCCCCTTGCGCTCCGGCGAGGTTCTCTGAACGGCGACGAAGAAGACGACGGAGCGGCTGGAGGTGTTTCGGAGGTTGGAACAGCGCGTCGGAGGCTTGGGAAGCGTCGTGGGGGCACAAGGAGCTCCTCGGGGGTGCTGCAGATGGCTAGGATGGTCCCAGTCAATTCCCCCATCCCCCGCGCCAGCGGTGAGGCTGTAGTGGATCGACAGGGCGTTCCGACGGTCCAGAGGCCGAGGGAGCGGCGTGGGGCGGCTCGTAGTGATGCGATGGAGCCTCCGGAGGCGGCGGTATGGTGCGTCGATGGCTGGTGTACTCTAACGCCTCCTCATAGACGGCCGACGATGGTGGTAGGGCTGTGGCGGTGGCGACGGCGCGGTGAGATTTTAAGTTAGTTTCTTTTAGGATTAATTAAATGATTTAGGGTTTTTTGGATTTTAATCATTTTAGGTTTTTGTGACTTAATTAATTAGTTTTAAATTAGGATTTTCTGGATTTAATTATTTTCGGGGTTTTTTGGTTTTAATTTAGTATTTTTTTAGTTTAATTTAGGTTTTCGTTTAAAATGAATGGATTAAAGTGGTTTAAAAATAGATTTTATTTGGTTTTGACTTTAATTAGGGTTTTCACTTGATTAATTTGGATTTTAATTGTTTTTAAGTGGATTTTGCTTGATTTTGATTTTTATCAAGGTTTTCACTTGATTAATTTGGATTTTAAGTGAATTTTGCTTGATTTTGATTTTAATTAGGGTTTTCACTTGATTTTTGGATTTTAAGTGTTTTAGGTGAATTTTGTTAATTTGGTTTTTAATTAGGGTTTTAATTAATTAATTAGAATTTTATGTGGATTTAGGTGAATTTTGTTTATTTTTGGTTTTAATTAGTGATTTTACTTAATTAATTAAGGTTTTATGTGGATTTAGGTAAATTTTGTTTATTTTGGTTTTAATCTAGTAGTTTTTGCTTGAATTAATTTAGAGTGGGCTTATATGGGCTTAGTGGGTTTGTGTGGGCCTAGAGTGGGCCTAGTGAGCTTGAGTGGGTCTAGTGGGCTTGTGTGGGCCTAGTGTGGGTCTAGTGGGCTTGTGTGGGCTTAATGAGTTTATGTGGGCTTAATGGGTTTATGTGGACCTATTGGGCTTGTGTGGGCCTAAGTGGGCTTATGGTTCTATGGAGTTAGGGTTTAGGAGTGATGGTTGCAATCAGAGCATCTTCCAGAAGAGCCTGCCGCCAAGTGACTGCAAAATCGAGGTGTCTACATTTAGTATTATTGAAGTTTTGCAAATTTTGGGGCTGAGTGTGTGTGTGTGGTTTTTGTTACACAGGACTACTGCCTTGTGTTATGTTTATGGAGTGTGCATGTGCCCTACGTATTTGGGACATGCGTTCCTAATGCGTGTTTTGACATTGTTCAATGCAGTAGTGGTAGTGGCTAGTTTTAGCATGGTTTTGAGTCTATATTTTTTAGTTTTGTTTTATAGAGTGGGTGTTGAGTGACCTTTTTTATGGTCACTCACGTGTATTTACATTTGTGCTTTATAGGTGTAGTTTGGTCGACAACTATTTTGCTAGTGCATATAGAAAGAAGTTACTCAGCTACACATCGAAGGTCTTGGGTAGATATTTTGATTTTGATTTTTTTTTGTTGATTATAGTTTTTTATATTATGTGTTTTGGATTTTGATTTAGTTGTGATATTAATTAAAAAAATGTGCTTAGGTTAGGTGTGACAATTAAGGTTGTTATAGTTGTCGACGGTTGTTGACGGTCATTGTTATTTGTGACCAAAAGAAGATGTCGACTAGAGTTAATGGGGGTTTAGATAAAAAAAAAGGTTGGGGAGTATCATAGTCATTGCAAGCAATTTTTTTTAACACCATTAGGTAACTTAGGTGCACATTAAAACTTTATATAAGTTGATGTAGGAAATATAGACCTATATATTTAATTTTGGTGATTACAAAAATATATGTAACATCTGTGCCTAGCTTTTCTATTTAATATAAACCATGGAATTTCTTCTAATTTTGGTGTGTGGTTTATTAGAGGTAAATCCAGATTGTGTTTGTTGGCTGTGGTCTCTCCCTGTGTTTTGTGCCCCTGGTTTCTCCCTTGTGGTGTGATCTCTTTGGCTAGTGGGTCTGTTCTGCATTGGGACCCGTGTTTGTGGTGGACCCACTTGGGCTTGGGCTTGGGCTTGGACCCAGTCAAAGAGCCAGCTGTGCCGTGCCCTCTTTTCCTTGTCTTCTCCACGCCCGTGACCGATCTCCCCTACTCGCAAGGCCTAGCGAGGAGGGCTGCTCGTTCCGTCCCTTCGACGGTAGGGTGGCTGGCAGCGGATCGGCGGAATCCGTGGGAATGGCAGGAGATGGAGGCTTTAAATGGAGGCGTGCGGCATGGGGGAGGAGCAGAGAGACCAGAGAGAGGGCGAGAGGGAATGTGGAGGCTGAGGAGGAGTCACGCGTCGGAGGAGATCGCGCGAGTGTGGGGGAAGGCTGGTGTCGTGCACCGCCGGAGTTGGAGGGTACGCGAGGCTCGTCGAAGCCAGGTTCGCGTTTTCCTTCCGTTTTCCCCTCTGTTTTTCCTCCATCGGTTGAAGCATGGTTAGATTAATGCTACAAAAAATCATGCAAAATATGAAAATATTGGGAAGGTGTTGAATCATGTGTTTGTGGTCATATGATGCTAATTCGTGGCTAATTTTATGAGATTTTGCTAATTGATGTGAAGCATGCTACAGTGGTGTTGAATGAGTCTTGTGCCTTTGTGATTTTTCATAGAACAACATGCTTAATGGATTCATGTTTTGATTGAGGGGTTTTGGAGTAGACTTGAAGGTCTACACCCCATGTTTTACTCGTAATTTTTGTGGCATGTATGGGGGTCCGATCCTTACTCCCACTTTGGGGAGAAAAGGGTGACGGTGGCCTAGGGAGTTTTCTACAACAGCAGAAAACGGTATGTCGAATTGGTTTCAGCATACCAAAATGCTCCCAGGAGGTACCCTGCATCGTGGTTTCGGACGACCGGAGAAATTCGGTCGACCAATTTGGCAGGGACTAATAAATCTGACAGGGATTCGGTATATCGAAATCCTTCGGTACACCGAATCAGGGGATTTCGATATACCAAAGCCCCCCTTCGGTATACCGAATCAGGGGATTTCAGCATACCGAAACAGGGTTCGGCATGCCTAATCAGAGCCCTGAGCTAATTTGAAAAATGCATAGAAAAATGATGATTAAATATGGATAAATACATGATAAATGTATGAAATGCATGGAAATGACATATGAGATGGTGCATGCAAATATATTATTCTTTTTATGGTGTTTTCCATGAGATTTTGACACATGGCTTATGTGTGTGAATGTGGACCCATATGAGGAGTGATTGCATGGTACAATGACCATGAATGAATGTGTGGGTTTAAAGACTACAGGTAATGATTTGATGCATAATGCATGTGATTTGCAAAGAATTTTATGAATAGAAAATGGTTTTGATAAATGTTTTGAAAAGACAAATTGCATATGATTTTAGAGAGATTAAAGGATATTGTAGGAACTACAATGAAACCAGGACTTGCCGACGAGGTAGTAAGACCTCTAGAGATGTCGGGGACGTGTCATTGGTTGTGGTTGCCGAATTTGCGGTCCGAGGTAAGAGTCTTGAGACTGTGGTGATACTGTAGGACCCGGGGTATGAGAGACCCGGACTACCCTCAATGCCGGTGCTGGACGGGTCTGGGGTTAGAGTCCCCAGGTGCTTGGGCACCAGGGCCTCCCTAGGACGCACTCCGTGCTTGTACCCGTGAGGGTACATTTTGAGGCTGTGGGCGGGGCGGTTGAACTCCAGTACGGGGTGGTTCACCGCGGCACTGCAGTGTGGGTGTGGTGACATGGAATCCTCACCAGCTGCTTGTAGCCAAGTCGATCGCTTGTAGCCAAGGTGATGCGACCAGTTTTGGAATGGAAAAGTGTGGATTTGTGTGTGTGGACTAGTTCCTAGCCCGGATTGTTATAAATTGTGCTAATGGTTTTAAAATGATGTTTTGGGTTAGGAAACTAGATGAAATGATTTGCTTCTCCAGTGTTGAGAATAAAAGTTTATGAATGAGTATGAGGTTTTGAAAGAAAAAGAAAAGAAAGTTTGAAATGCTGTTGTTTTCCATGTTTTTCTTATGGGACATGTGGTTTTGGCAATGGTTTTCATTGGGTTTTAGCGTTGTTTTTGGGGCGCGTCTGGGTGACATTCCTGTCACTCACGCGTGTTTTTCCTTGTCCCCTTGTTTCAGGTGCTCAGGTGTAGGAGCAGTCTAGTCTGGTGCATCTTTTCGAGCCACGTTTTCCGCACACAGGTCTGAGTGATTAGCTTTATTTATTTATTTCTGCTATTTAAATTCTTTTAGCTGTACTTGGGTAGTTCTTGTACTGTTGTGTGGCACTGAGGTGTTCCAATATAGGTTATTGTATTTTGCTCTGTGCTAATATTTTTGTATGAGAAAAAACTATGTGTCAAGAAAAGATCAGACAACTTCAGAAAAGTTGAGCCTTGAAGAATTTATAAAAAGCTAAGAAAAAAAATCAAAGAGCAAATCGAGGATTTACAAAGAGCTACATGAATATTTTATTGAGTTGTAATTTGTAAAACTTGTAATTTTTCTATTTGTGTTGTATACTCCTAGGTGAATTGTAAAGATCTTCTAAACGTAACAAAAACCTAGGTAAAAATCAAGGACTTGTGAAAAAGTTTGGGAAAAATAAGTATTATGGTCCAGGACTTAGAATAGGTATACCAAAATTTTTCGGTATATCGAATTTTGGAATTGAGGGGTTATATAATGGTTTACTAAATCGACACACCAAATATTTATGCAACAGTATACCGAACTGGTTGACCGTTGCATAAAGCGGTATAAAACAACAAATCGAAAAATTTTAGTTTACCGTTTTACTAATCGTTTCTGAACGTTAAAAGAGACGTTAGACTCAAACTCTAATTTTTCGCAATCTATCAGTATGGCTCCTAATCATCCCTCACAAGCATCATAAGCATATACATCATCCTGATGATTTTAATTTTAGCATGTGTGAGCCCAATTTTCATTCATTTCTTCTAGTCTCTCATATTTTATAGCAAGAGAAAAGAGTCCTAATTCCATGTCAACTCCATTGTCACTATAAAAGATTATCATTTCTTCTATGATCTCCATTTATTCTTTAAATGCAATTTACTTAGACACATTTGAAACTTTTTCTTTTGTATTAATTTGGATGTTGATATGGATTACATCTTTTCTTTGATAGATCATAGAAGTTGCCTAGAAATAGTGTCTAATGCACCCTAAGATGGTTTTATGTTCACAAGTTTTTAATTACACACACCCATTCAATAAATATAAAATTAAAAGCAAAATATACAAATTATATTACATAATATAAAAATTGTAAAAATCAAAATATAGACAATTTTAATCCAATTTATTGCTTATTATATTCTACTATGCAAAATATAAAAGAAGTGTCCATTCAATAAATCTTATATATCTTGTTATAAAAATTATAAAAAACAAAATATAAACTTTTTTATTTATGTTTGCGAGCTTTTCATTTTTTGATACTTATGAGGCTTACAAGGATCAACCCAGACGGTTAGGGTACCTATGAAAAAAAGGCATACAAATTTGACCAAATTTATTACTTAAATCATATTCCTCAACTATCAAATATCAAAATTGGAGATGCAGGGGATCGAACCCTGTACCATTTGAGCTACATCCCCAGGACACGTTTGCAATTCTATCATTTAATATTTTACTAATACAAACACAAAATTGTATACACTTCCTTTGTTTCTCCTCCGTGAAAACCCACCCATCGATCACTAACAGAAGCAAAACCCTCTCTGCCATGGATTTCCAAGTTGTCGTTCTCGCCGGGGGGAACTCTAAAACACTAGCACCTCTCATCTCCAAGGTCACTCCTCTTCCCTCCCCTTCTCTCGATTCGCCATCTAAATCCTGTTTCTCCTCCATTGCCAACAGGAAGTACCCAAGGCGCTGCTCCCCGTTGCAAACCGCCCTGTCCTTTCATACGTCCTCGAGCTCCTCGAGGCCAACGACCTCAAACACCTTCTCGTGGTGCGCAATCTTCGACAAAGGTGGAAGCTTTTGTTCGTTGTTCCCACAAGTGCTTCTTTTTTTTATGTTTCTGGGTTTGTTTGTTTTTTCCTCCTTAGGTTGTGGAGGGGCAAGACGCGGCACGTCGGGTTGGTAGCTGGATATCGAGCGCTTATGCCGATCGTCTCAATGTCGAGGTACTTACTGGTCTCCTCCTGATGTGGTTTTGCACTTTTTCTGAGGTTTAGAAATTTGGTATGATTTAGTGGCCTGCATGATGATAGCTTTTTGTTCTTCTACTACAAGTTATTTGATTCTTCAACAACTGTGGATTCTATGTTCCCACTTCATTCTAGTATTATGTTGGTATCCTGTGGAATTTCTCATTTTCAGCTGATGAGTGTGCCTTAGACTTTGACTTTTCTCATGATTCTTAAAAGTGAAGCCCTAGTTCGTATGTTTGGGGAGGTAGAATATTCTCTTGGCTCTTTCTAGTTTGGAATCAGAAGAATTATCAGGAAGTTGTCCAACTTTTAGGTCAGCTGCTAGGAACTTAGAGATCATGGTATATATAGATTTATTAGTGGAATCGAATGTTAGATTTCTAAGGACATATGGAACTGATTCAAAATGTCCTTTTTCCTGGACTGTGGATTAATTGCTATTCGAAATGTTTCTCGAGTAGCATGCTGCATGTTGGTCTATTTGGCTCTTAGATGCAGCATGATGTTTAACAATGAATAGTTATGTTTCTGTTCTCCGTGAGAAATGCTTTGATCTTCTAGCTCTACATGGAAAGATATAGTTCGATGTGGTCCAAGAGAGTTGGCTTAATTTAGGAGGATAAATGACCACAAATGATAGGTATTTATTCTTTTTTCTTTTTAGACATCTGGTCTAAGCTTGTACATTTATCAATAAATGAAAGATCCTATCTTTACTATTAAAAAAAAATTTCAGAAATTATTTGTGTCAACTGACGTTACGTTTTTTGGAGTTCAAGTCCTATTTTGAGTCCACTAAGTCTTTTCCAGTGGCATTCCTATTCCACCACCTATGAGTGTTCCTACCTCTATGAGTGACAATACATCGATGGAGCAATGTATGTCTTGTCCATTGCAGATAAATCATCATCGTCAGTAGTTGCCTTAGCCACCTCCATTTGAGTCAAATCTGGCCTCTTCTATGTCTGTGGATCTACTATGCTTAGACCTTCATCTTCCTATAGTTATATGGCAAGGCACACGTTCTACTACTATTCATCCCATCTTTACATTTGTTTCCTATGATAGGCTTTACCCTTCGTTTGCAGTTTACCTTGTCCATCTCTACTAGGAACTACCTAAACACACTCCTTCTTCTAGATTAGAAAGCAGTTATGGATGAAGAAATGCAAGCATTAGTTTTCCGTGGTACATGGAACCTGGTTGCTTGCCTTAAAGGAACAAGTGTAGTTGACTGTAAGTGGGTATTCACTGTTAAGTACAAGTCAGATAAGTAAGTGGAACGGTACAAGGTTTGTTTTGTGGCTCGAGGTTTCACATAGATGTATGCAATTGATTATACTGAGATTTTCTCGCCTATAGCCTGACTCCCTTTTATACGAGTATTTTTTTCCATTGCTATAAATCAGTCCTAACAATTGTGTCAACTGGATGTGAAAAATGTCTTTTTGTGTAGTGATTTAATTGTGCAAGTTTTTGTGGAGTAACTCTTAAGGTATGTTGCTTAAGGAGAGGATCGTGTATGCCTTTTGAGAAAGGCTTTGTATGGTTTGAAGTAGTGTCTACATGCGTGGTTTTAGAAATTTAGTACAATTGTGCTAGGTTAGGGCTTTGTGAGATGTACTGTTGATCAAAAGGAGTTCAAGTGGCTAGTGTTTCTTGTCATTTATGTGGATGATAGTCTCCTTATAGGTTGCAACACCACAGGCATTAGTGAGACAAAGTAGTATCTTTCGCAGTACTTTGTTATAAAAGATATAACGACACCTAGGTATTTTTTGGGCATAGAGTTTGCTTATGCCAACGATAGGTGACTAGTCTTTTAGGATGCAATTTAGAAAATACTTCCATTGATTATAGTCCTAGTTTTTGGGATAGTTTGTTAGAGGTGTTTGAGAATGTTGGCAGATACAGATAGTTGATTTATTTGACGATTATTTGTTCAGACATATCATGTGTAGTAAGGTTTCTTAGTCAGTTTATGCATGAACTTAGAATAGTACATTGGTAAGGTATTCTTCGTGTTCTTGTCTACATTAAGAGCAACCCTAGTTGAGGATTGATCTATGAGAGATATGATCGTTTGTGTGTTGAAGCTTTCTCAGACTTTGGTTATGTAGGCGACAAAGGAGATAGGCATGTAAGTGGTTACCTAGTCACATAAAGGAGCAAAAAATAGTAGATCAAGTATTGAGGTAGAGTATAGGTCCATGACTCATACAATATGTGTGATGATATAGCCAAGGGTAGAGGTTGTGGGGTTTAAAAATCTTATTATATGTGTTTATTGATAAAGTGTAAAAATTGAGGGACAATGTAAATTACCCATTCTTGAGAAATTTTTTAAAACTTTAAGACTTTTATACAAATTCACAAAACAAAGTAACAAATCATACATCCATACGTATCGACACCCCAAATTCCTTACTTAAACCCAACACAAAATCCCAAATTGCTTTTCCACTATCGCTCGCCTGCCCTTCATTCGCCTTTCAGCCTGCACCTTCTCCAAACGGCAAGCCTTGAAGCTTGTCCCCCTACCTACACCCTAAGCGAGAATTGTTATGTCTTGCTACAACCACCATGTGCCCTAATATCATGTTTGAGACCACGTGAGAATTTGAATAGAAATGTTACGAAGGATGGAAGGAGCCACCAACCCAGAAGGCTAGGAGGAAGTAAGTATGACAATGAAGTAGAATTCGAACCCTTGGGCTCCATTGGCGACATTGATGCCCTTAGTTGGTTGCCCATAGTCATTCAATTACCCTCTTGTAATCGGTAACCCCCTACTTTTGCCCCTGATTGCGGTCCACTGCAGTTGTGCAATGCGTACTCATTGACCATCGTTAATCGTGATTGCCTGGTTGAGCATCGATGTTCCTCTAGGTTCGGGAGCTCAAGCTATGAAGATGTTACGATGATCTTATGCTTTCTCTTAAATCCCAACTGTTTCAATTCCATGGACTAGTTGCATGTATTGCTCATATTTTCACGTACTTTCACCATACATATATTAGCTTGATTTGAATTTTTATGAACTTCTAATGACAAAATTCTATTAGGCATATTCATTATTCTTGGTTAAGACTCTTGAGATTTTCTTATACATATTTCTCTGATTGATCTAGAGTTCTAGTGTTCTACTAATTTACTTGGCACTTTCTTGGTGTTGTGGTGCAACACGTATCGACAATACATGGTGTCTTACTACTTATTGTGCTTTAATTTGTTCTTTTTTATATTTCATTGTTATAATTTATTTAGAGGTTTTTTTTGTATTGATTTCAGTTTCCTTATGATTTTGATTAGGCTAGTATCAACATGACTAAGAATTCTACTACTGAAGCTTTCTTTAAGAAACGTTCTTGTCAAAATTTAGGGCTGTAAGTGGATAAAGGTAGATTCGTTAATCCAACTTCACCTAATTCATTAAGAACGGGTAAGGATAGAGGTTTTATCCATCCGTTCACCTGCTAACTCATTACTCGTTTCACCACCTTCTTAGTGGATAAAGGTAAGGGTAGACTACTTGAGATCACCTGTCAACCTGTTAATCCAGGGGTATAATTGTAGTTACACATATATATACACCAAAAGCAAATCCTAAAATCTTTACAAGTTACAACTCAAGTTACTAATGTAGCACCCCCCAAAAACAAACCCTACCATCTGTACATCCTCCTGCTACCCAAATTAAAATCCCACGACCCACAGATGACTAGACGAGATGAGAGTCCTCTACCGCACGGTCGACGTTGATCCTCTGCTGTAGATGAGTGTCCTCTGTTGCCAATCTTGGATCCTCTTTCCTCTACCGTCCGTGGTCGATGTTGATCCTCTCTGACACGGCTACAAACGATGTCATTGATGTTGATCCTCTCCCCCACTGCCACAGACGAGGCCGTAGACGCTGATCCTTTCCCACACGGCCACAAATGATGTCGTCAACGTCAATCCTCATCTTCTTTGTCACCCACACCGATCCTTTCTCCTTACAATCTCAAATAGTGAAATAGGTATATCATATATGCTGTGATAGTGGTCTCTTCTATCCTGTTGGCTGTTAGTTATGTTATTTTTTCAAAAGGGTTGGTGGCTAATTGGTTGGTGAATGTGATGCCTTGTGGAAAAATTTTTGGCCTTTAAAAAGTGGGTAAATAGATGTATTTAGCTTTTGAAATTTGACGTTGGAGTTGAAATTATTGTCCAAGTTCAGTCATTCTTACGATTAAAATCGTTATTCCCTTATTCCCTTGCAATTTTATTTGTTATATTTCCATATTCTTATTTTTTTAATGTTATTTCCTTTGCATTTTACTCCATACTTTAGAATTATGGATGGTGATTAAGGTATTTTGTGTTTTGTTGTATTCTTAAAAGTACTTTAAATCTTTGAATTATCATCATGAATAGTGTGGTTAAATGACATTATATTTGTGTTGTTGTTAATTTTATTATTATTTTTGGATGAACACAATAAATAAATGATGATGTTGTATTGTGATAAATGATAATGTTGAAATTATTTTTGTATTATGGTAAATGAATCAATGTCTTATTAATAGTTTTTTTTATGTTCAAGGTTCAATGTTGTATCCGTTTAACTCGTTGACCTGCATTGCTGTCTGTTAAACAAAAGGGTAGTGGATAAGGTAGCGATTTAGTATTTTTAGAACAGATATTGACCTGATTTGTTGTCCGACAATAAGATGCAGGTAAAGGTAAATCCTATATCCCAATATGACTTACAGTCCTAGAAAAGATTCAAAATACTTTAATTGAAGAATCTTTTTTAGTGAAATGTTCAAGGATTGAACCTGATAGAGTGGATTTTAAATCTCTTCCATGTAATCTTGGATTATGTCCTTAGATTTGGGATTGTCTTATGGATTGACGTGATGACATTCGTTGTGCTTACATCATGTTTGGTCTATACCAACCAATACTTCCTTAATACCTGTTAACAAGTTTCTGTAAGAATCGTTGGAGATTTAATCCCCATTAGTACAAGTTATTTCCATTTTGGTTGGAGTACTCATTATCAAAGACTACAACATTTTGTCTTCTATGCTTTGTCTTTAGCAGAAATAGTACTAATGTTTGTTTTGGTGCAACTACATTGACGGTTGAAGAATTTGTAAACTTGAACAAGGTCAGTGAAGACAAATGTACTTTCTTGGATTATATCGGAAAAGACTCAAGTTCGCAACATCAACATCAGTAGCAACATATTCAAAATTTGTGGCATAAATAAGCTTCTAAAGCAATAGCAAATAATTGATTGAGGCTCAAAACTTCAATTGATTGCATTTTTTTTATCTTGCATTTCTGGGATGTGCATTTAGAGGCTATGATGAAAGTCCAAGTTCAAAGAATCGTGGTAATTTTATTGAGATGATAAAGTTGATATCCTTATATCGTAAGGATGTTGCCAATGTAGTCTTGGACAAGGTGCTTGGAAATATCAAATATACTTTGCCTCATATTTTATAGGAGATTCTTCGTCTTTTTTCATTTAGAGCACGGCGTATTACACATAAAGAGATTGGTGATGCGAAATATTACATCATTGTTGATAAATGATGTGATGAGCCAAAAAAGGAACAAATGACTATCGTGATTAGATTTGTTGATAAGGATGGGTTTATTCGTGAATGAGTTCTTTGATGTCATGCATGTATCATATATTTCTTTTGCAACTTTAAAGAAAGAAATATCTAAATATCTGAGGTTTTTTTTTAGCACAATCTCAATGTTCAAGACATTAGAGACCAAGGATGTGTTAGAGTTAGCAATATGCAGGTAAAATGGAATGGCTTGCAAGCCTTATTTTTGAATGAATGCTCATATGTATAGTATGTGCATTGCCTAGTTCATCGACTTTAATTAGTATTGGTTGTAGCTTGTAGGAAGGTGATTCCTATACAATATTTTTTCACTAGGTTGGCATCAACTGTTAACATTATTGGTGCTTTAAGTAAAATAACTAATGAGTTACATAATGCTCAATCCATTGAACTTGCTCGATTGTTGGATGAGGATGAGATTGAAACTAGTGGAGGGCTTAACCAAATGATAAATTTGATTGTAGATACTCGATGGAGCACTAACTTGAAAGTTATATGTAGTTTGATGGACATGTTTGTTGCTAGATACTTAGTTCTAAAAGATATCATCAATTTAGGTAGCTTTGCGTAAAAAGTTGACGTAGATACTGCTTTTGATGCAATAATGTCTTTTGAATTTATTCTAATATTGCATGTTATGAAAGAAATGCTGTAAATCATTGATGATTTTTGTCAAGCACTTCAAAGAAAATCCCAAGACATTTTAAATGCTATGAGTTTAGTATTTTCTACTAAAGAACTCATTCAAAAGTTAAGAAATTGTGGTTGGGATTCATTATTTGACTATGCATAATTGTTTTGTGAAAGACATGGTGTGGAAATTCTTGATTTGCATGCTCGACATACTACAGGACGTGGTTGACCTTATTGCCAAAATGATCTTATCACAATGGAGTTTCATTATCATGTGGGTATCTTTATTGTTGCAATAAATTATGTTGCAAGAGTTAAATAATATATTTCCTAAAAATGCAATAAAGTTCCTTACTCTAAGTGCTGCTTTGGATCCTAAAGATGAGTTGATAATATTTGTAATTTGGCACAGAAATTTTATCCTCAAGACTTCACAAATCAAGCGATACGACACTTAAGTTATCAATTATGTCATTATGAGTAGCAAGATTCTCACTTTGAAAAATTAATGACACTTCCTCAACTTTGTCGAGCATTGCTGGAAATTGAGAATTCAAAGATCTATCCTCTTGTAGATATAGATTGATCCGTCTTATAGTAACTCTTCCAGTTTCAATTGTAACCATTGAATGAGTATTCTTGGCTATAAAGTTTGTTAAAATCGAACATCGTAACAAGATGGAAGATATATTTCTTGTAGATTGTTTGGTTGTTTATATTGAAAAAGAAATTATGAAGAACGTTAGTACAACTACTTTGATTGAAGATTTCATCCATATAACAGACCAAAGGGCTCAATTTCGATGAAGATCGAAGTTAGTTAATATTTATGGTTTTTATTTTTTGTAAATATCCATGTTTCTAACATATGGGTATATTTTTGGATATTTTATGAAAGATTAAATTTTCTTTTTGGGTTTTTTTTGTAAACATCCATGTTTTCTGACAATTGAATATATTTTTGGGTACTTCTTGAATACTAACATTATTTTTTGGGACTTTTTTTTTTGTAAATATCCATGTCATATTTGATATATTTTTTGGTACTTTATATAAAAAGATAAAGAATGGCACATGTTGTTTTTAAAAAATCATTCTTATTTTTTAATAATTTTTTAATTATATTTAGTAAATGTATATACTGTAAAGTACTGCCCTTTTTGTTGTATTCCCGGTTCTACCATTGGATATAACTTAGATCCTTATTAATAGAGTTTGGTTTCTTCATGGAAACACCTATGTTCATGATAATGTGGTTGTGATATTCATTGCTAACATTATAACCTTTCATGAGCGTACAAAGTATATAGAGGTCAATTGCCATTATACAGAATCATTAATGCTCTATATATTCAATCTTCATAGCAATTAGCTGATTTATTTATGGAAGCATTGAGTGTTAGAGTGTTTGAGTCTTTATGTAATAAGCTAGGTATAATCAATATATATACTTCAGTTTGAGGAGGAGTATTAGATAATTAGATTGTTATATGGATATCCGTGTAAGGGAGTCATTCTTATATACATGTAATTACTCTAGTAATGCAAATTAATTCTCTTTTCTCTCCTAATCAATAGACACGAAACTAACATGGATGATTTCTGAGCAAAGGTTTTGTTTTTTTACCTTGTTTTGACCAATATGACTGCCAAATGTGTTGGTTTTTCAACTTGGAGAAGTCTTACAAGAAATCGACATTTAGAAGTCCGGAAGGATGCCTCATATGTGATTTTTTTTACATTTAAAAAAACTGATGCATAAAATAAATCAGAGACTATCCTTAAGTTGAATTCATAAAAAAATTAAAAGGATTTACATTTCTAAAACTATCCTTAAAGACGGTTTCAATTAAATTGAAAGTCATATATTCAAAAACAGTATTATTTTTTTCAGGGTTTTTGGTCACTTGAGGACAGCATCTCTGGTTATCACAGTAATTGTAGTCCTAAAAACCTTAACAATTTAAGTTCCTCATTTTATGTCAATATTGTATCAAAACTCTAGAGTGCATAAAGAAAATTAATTTCTATCACTAGCATCATCCCATTCAGATTAATAGATTTAGATGTAAACCAAGAAAATCCTAATTTAAACTTTTGAATTCTGTAAAACATTGTGTTGTTTCATCAACATGTCTTTGTCCTCTTTTTTTAGGATTCATCATTTCTTCATGTTTCGTGATAGACTCTGTGTCTGTCTATTCTCTCTAGTTTATGCTATGTCATGTACTCATACTGCATTGTTCTCTTGCCCATTGGAGTCTTCTCTCACTTTGGTACTTATTCCAGTTAAAAAAAGACACATATGAAGGGAAAAAATATCATCACTATGTTATGTGTTGAAAAATACCTCACTTTGGTTAGTTACTCCCTGACTATAAGGACAATGACCTTTGAACATTAAACAATTAAAAAATTCTGGTTTGATACTGACCAGCAGTTTCTGTCATGGAATTTGAACTGGTGAAAGTGTAATCCATGCGTGTAGGTTGCTGCTGTTGCCGAGGATGTTGGGACTGCCGGTGCTTTAAGGGCTGTGTCTCCCCTCTTTTCTGCAAATGACATAATGGTAATCATGATGCATCTAAGCTTTTATAAAACTTGATTCAACATTTGACTGATTCATCAGGATGTGTTGCAGGTCGTGAGTGGTGATCTTGTCTCTGATGTGCATCCTGGGGCCATAGCAGCCACTCATAGGAGGCATGACGCGGTTGTAACTACATTGCTTTGTGCTGCCCCAGTTAGTGGGTCTTCAGATGGTGGATCTTCTGGAGGGAAGGACAAGGCCAAAAAACAACGGCTGTACAACATTGTAGGGCTGGATCCCACACAACAGTTCTTGTTGCTCTTGGCAGCAGGTTGATGCTTTTAACATGTATTGGATGCTTTTTTGGCTCATATGCTTTCTCATTGTAATTGAATAAAATCCCAATAGGAGCTGAGGTTGAAAAAGATGTTCGAGTTCAAAAGAGCATCCTTCGGGCTGTAGGCCAGGTATTCATCCAAATGGTTGTTTCTTAACTCTCTTTTTTATTTTTATCTGTGTTATCATTTGTTTCAAGTACTTGTTAGTTGCTCTCTTTATGCGGCTAGATGAGGATATTTCGTCCAAATTCAATATGAAAGAGTGAATTCTTGTCCACTACTAATACATGTTTTTTGTGATGTATAAGTTTTGTCACATGGTTGACATCACAATAACACTTCTCCAAGGTGATAGTTTCTAAACCTGCACCACAAATTACAGAGAAGATGGGGAAGTTAGTTATTGAATCTGGTTCTCTGGTGAGATGATGTGGTGCAGAATGCTATGAGAGAGAAGTATATTACAATCGTTAGCACTTTATTTTGCATGAGCAATGCAAGATTGTGGAGACTAAATACAGAAAAAGGATGCCAAGAAAGAGATATATGTTGGGGAAGTTACATGCACTCATTTTGTCAGTTAGAATGTCTTGACACAACTTGATCTTTTTGAGAAGTGTCCTGTCTCAAACATTAATTATATCAAATGATTCACATTAGAGATAATCCATGACTTGGGTGCCAATCGTGTTTTTTCAATGCTACTGTTACTAATGTTGGTGATGGAAAGTCTTATAAGAGTCCTATTCTTGCCATTTTCTCTTATTTTAATGTGTAGATATTTTCATCATTTTGCTTATGTTAGTGAATGCTACATGCTACGTACATCATCTTGAGGAATGTATCAGTGGGTATGGCAATATTACTCTCTTGCCAATTCCACAGAAGCCTTCAATCTTCACCATCTTCTACTTAAACGGTGATAATTTGGACTACATGATTATACCAAAGATCTTCAGTTATTCTCAATTAATCAATTGTGTTGTATTGAGTATTAACCCGATTGTTCCTTGTTTGATAATCTATTATTGAAAGAAACTTGTCCATATAAAATTTAATGTCTTGAACTGATGATAATTCACTGCTTTTATCTTTTCCCTCGTATCTTTTTCTGCAGATGGAGATTCGAGGTGATTTGATGGATGCTCATTTATATGCATTTAAGAGGTGCTTATTACTTTTATGCACTCACCACAACCTACACTAACAAACCAAAAATTGATATACTATGACTTTAAAGTTCTAGCATGCAAACAATTCTCTCTAAGTGACTTGTTATTTATCATTGTTGTTATTCTTGCCATCCAGGGCAGTACTACAAGAGATTTTGGATGAAAAGCCCATGTTTCAGAGCATAAGGCAGGATATACTACCATATCTTGTGAGATCCCAGCTGGTAAGTTTTATTACTTGAACCAGATTGCTGTGGTTAAGTTATGACAAGATCAAGAAACATTTTTGACTAGTTATTGTTGTTTGGTGACATGTGGACATTAGAGATCTGAATTATCTGCAAATGGACAATCCAAATTGGAAGATAGTTGGCATAGCAAAGCTCCCATCCAAAATATCCAATCATGGTTTTACCAGCATCAAGCTAGTGCACACCTTAGCTTTCATGAATTCCACTCTTTCGGTATTAACAATAGGCATGCTAAAGAGAGTGATGATTCAGCAGCTTCTTTGGTAACACATAAATGTTGTGCTTACATTGCTAGCAAAAGCAAGTATTGTGCACGCTTAAATTCTATTCAAGCCTTTTGTGACATTAATAGAGATGTAAGAGTTCTCTGTGTTCAATCCTCCATATATATGTATTCCTGTAGCAAGCCATATACATGCATTTATCTACTTTGTAAACATGTTATCTTTCTCATCAATTCCAGGTGATTGGAGAGGCTAGTCATCTGTCAGGATATTCTTTCTCAGCACAGAACAACATAATCCATCCATCAGCACAATTGGGCTTGAAAACTACGGTAAGCTGTCTTGGCAGTTTTTCCTCGCAAACTTCTTCTATTTCTGATGCACGTCGAGTTTTATTCTTCTTTCTGATTTCCTAGATTGAGTAAATCTGTGGCTTCTTTTTCTAATCATTCTTTCTAACTGTATCTAGTGCCTGATCCATTTAGAGAAAAAGAAAACAGAAAGGCTCATGCAAGTTCGTAAATTTACCACATGAAGTAAATTAATGCAACCATACTATGAAGTATGAACTGAACTAAATTTGTATTTTACTTAAAGTCTCTTCTTCTTATGTTGTTGTGTTGGAATAGTCTTACATTGGTTAATGTGAGGATTGGATTTATGGTTATTCCACTTGTTGCCAATTAGTTTTGAATTGGATGTTAATATGTTAATATGGTATCAAGAATAAGAAAAAGGTTGTGGAAGAGAATGAATAATCATGTTATTGAACACATAGTTATATATCTATAGGGTTTACGAGATACCTTAGGTTACATAGATATCTAATAACCCAACTAATGCACATAATTCTAACATGTAACACAACTCTTCTAACACTTCTTCTAAAGTTGAAGCATATATATTTATCATGTGTAGTTTGTTACACAGTTACTAGTACTCAAATACCCCTACATTGAGTCCTTTGGTAAAGATATTAGTTGATTGCTTAGATGATTAGGTGTAGGGTGTAGAAATAACTCTTTTCATCACTGTGTCTTACATGATGACAATTAACCTTTACATGTTCAGTGTGTTCATGAAAAGTAAGATTATTTGCAATGAATATAACAGTTTAAATGTCACAATGCATAAGTGTGGGTGTCTTGACTAGGAACCCAAGCTCCAATCATGGTACTAAATGTCTACGCGTGTCACTAAAATTTCTCCGACATGTGTCTTATTTTCAATTTACTGATATAACTCCGATACGATATCGAAATGGAAGTTTCTTAACAAATGTAATTTTTTTTTTACCGTGTTTCCACCGACATGATTTCGACATACCGATGTTTCCCCGACACGTATCTATTTTTCAACTTATCGAAGTCCGACACGAAATCGACATTTAGAACTATGGCTCCAACAGAAGTGATCTACATTACTTCACAAGTTGTTTGTGTCATAGATCTATATTTTGCTTCTGCATTGGATTTGGACGTCATATTCTACTTCTTACTGTGTTAAGTGATAAGATTTTCTCCTACATATGTGTAGAATCTTGAAGGAGATTTACTGTCTCCTCTGTGACCAGTATACTCAGAGTTAGAATAGGCCTCGATTTAAGATGACCATTCCTTCTATAAAGTAAGTCTTTTCCTTGTGCATCTTTTACATATGTGAGAATGCACAAGGCTCCATTCTAATGAACTTTCTTGGATTCGTACATGAACTGACTTAGCAAATTGACTGTATAGGAGATGTCTAGTCGAGTTGCTATCAAATATATAAGTTTATTAATTAGTCATTTGCTCTGAAGTAGTGTCTTAGAGGTGGTATATGCTCAATAGTACTCTTTGATTTGCACCTTAAAAGTCCTGTTTCCTGAAGAAGATCGAAAACATATTTTCTCTGGGATAGTGTTATTCTCTCTTTTGCATGGGTAAACTAAATACCTAGAAAATACCGTGGCTTGCTCATATCTTTAGTGATAAAATATATCGTAATGTACACCTTTATCTCTTTAATGCTCGTCGAATTACTTCTTGTCACCAATATGTTATTAACATAGATTGTCATCAATACACACTCATTGATAGTTTTCCTATAGAAGATAGAGTGACCAACAATACATCTTTGAAAATCGCTTGCCATAGTCGCTTAACTGAATTTTTCAAATCAAGTTTGAAAACTCTGTTACAAGTCATAAATAGTTTTCTTTAATTTGCATACTTTAGCACTATCCTTCCTTTAGCAACATATCTTAGATGTTACTCCATAAGCACAGAGTTGACTAGATCATCATACAAGAAGGCATTCTTCATATCCAATCAGCGAAGTTCCTAGAATCAGTGATAACAATGGACAATAGCATCTTGATGGAATTGAGGTGGGCAACAGGTGAAAAAGTCTCTGTATAGTCTACTCTATAAGTCTAGGTGAAGTTTCAAGCTACCAGTTTGGCTTTATATCTATCAATAGTGTCATTTGTCTTGTACTTGACTGTATAAATCCTTCTGTAGGTAGCTACATTTACTTAATAAGGTAGGTCGAAAGCTCTCAAGTACCACGAGCTGTCAATGCAGCGATTTCCTCATTCATGGTTGTTTTCATTATGGAAGTAATTATACCTCTTTATAATGCCTAGAACAGATTCAGAAGAAATAGATAAGGTAAAGCTACGAAATAAGGGATGAAGTGAATCATAAGAAACAAAATTAGAAATTTGATGAGCAATGGAAGATCGGGTAGCCTTACGAAGCACAATTGGAAGATCAAACTCAGTAGGAAGTTGATCTGCGTCCAAGGAAGATGACAGTTCTATTGGTAGAGGCACTTGTGGTTTCTGATGGCAATGATACACTTGCAAAAGACGATAGATTTCTTTTTGGATTGTGGATGATTCATGGTCACCTATGGCAGGTAGCTTAACAGTAGACAAGAAAGGCGGACACTCAACATTAGTTGTAACACCATCAAAGTAACCTATAGACTCAAAGAATGTGATATTGGTAGACACAAAATATCATTTAGTGGGAGGATGAAAACACTGATAATCCTATTGAATTCGAAAGTAACCAATAAAAATACATTTAATCGACCTCAGAGATAATTTATCAAGTTTAGGAGAGTCAAAAGAAAGGCACCTAAAAACTCGAGGGGTTAAAAAAGGTTAGCTTGTGACCGAAGATGTCGAAGAGGAATCTCCTCTTAAAGGAGTGGAGGGCATCTTATTTATAAGATACGTTGTAATAAGGACAACATTAGTCCAAAAATATTTTAGAACATACATGTGTAACATGATAGTGCGTGTAACATTCAATATATGTCTATATTTACGTTCAGCAATTCTATTTTGTTGAGAGATGTGGAGACAAGTAGCCTAAAGATGCACAATACAATTGAACATTGGATTGCACAAACTTAAGAACATTATCTATACGTAAATATTTTGAAGTAACATCAAATTGATTTTTTATTTCTGTAATGAAAGTTTTGAGTACGTCAAATATGTGAGTACAATCTTTAAGCAGGTATACCCAAGACATACGTGAAAAATCATCAATAAAAATAATGTAATATGACCAGACACTGATGGAATTTTGGTAGGACCTTAGATATCACAATGGACTAATTCAAATAGACTGACTTGACATAAGATGTAGATGTTTAAAGGAAACACAATTGTGCTTACCTAATTGACAAGATGTGAAACTTATGGCAAAGCTTGCTGCAATTTCTGGTATAATGGATGACCTAATTGGTAGTACCATAAGGTGGATTGCTTTGAAATATAGACGCAACAGAAGCTAATTCTCGTGGTATATAATCCTTGACCAGTAGGTACACTCCATTGCCTCCTTCATAGTCCTAACCAATCTTCATCCTTGTTCGTAAATTCCAAAAGTGAAAAGAAAAGGTTATATAATAAAGTAATTATTTTGTAATAGCACTAATGGAAAACATATTAACAAAGAAATTAGATACATAAAGGACTTTTTCTAGTTAAAGTTAAGAATAGGTCTGCACAACTCTTTCCCAAGGTAAGATCAAACATCAGTAATAGTCACACAGAATGAATAATTGTCGTAAAATGAATATTGGAAAGTTGGGATAAACGTGTAAAAAGATTTTTTGTACATGACATATAGGAGAAGGCACTTGAGTCAATGTTTTAGAAAGTATCCTTGGAGGTTAGAAGGGTATTAGTGCCTATGGAGGCGGCATGAGAGGTAGTGTCGATAAAGTTTGTGATCTTTAGCTGTAGGAACCGTTCATAGTCAGAGATGGTAACAATCTACTTATCGTTAGTGGAGATAGTAGGTGAAGACTCTGTGGTGATATTTGCTGTAGATGGTCGATCAATCACATCCCAACATTTTTTGCCTTGATAGCCCATCCGTTCGTAATGTGTGCAATGGAGACGTCCTCTGTTTTTTGTGCGACCACGACCTCCCTTTCGGGAGTTATCACACCTTTGACCTTGTGTAACTGTCATAGCGGATGGATCTGAGACTGGAGTAGGTGTGACTTATGGAAATACGTAAGATTCTGGTAAAGGTGTTATTTAAATCAAGGACATTGTTGGTATCGAGGATTTGTCCTTGAATCTGAGAGCTAAGATCCAAACTGAATACGTATATGGCAACAACTAGTTCTTCTTGGTACCGTCTCATCCGAGAGGTATCTTCAGACGAGGATTGATGGATATATTTTTCTCATAATCATATGTAAGACGTAATGCATCCCAAATCTTCTTCGTCGGTTGCAACATCATGACACTCTGTGCAACAAAAGGTTTCATGCTCTTCACCAACTAAGACACTATTGTAGAGTTATTAGCGTTCCAATCCTTGTATGTGACATCTTTGCTATTTAGTGATGGCTTTGTAAGATGACTCAACTTAAGATGTGCTGTTATAAACGTTTCAAAACTCTGCACCCACAGAAGATAGTTTTTACCATTAAGTTTTTGACGAGGATGTCCCACTAAGATGTTTTGCCAACGACTCTTGAGAAGTCATGACAAGGCTGTGAACGACAAACTAGATCAGAAACAACAATGAAGTAGTTGGACTACTGCACTAGCACGTATGGATGTAACAGATCCACATACTTGAAATGATGTAAACCCAGATGGTCGTCTACAACATGAATCTAAATAGTGATGAGACGACCAACATCACTGTTTAGACATGGGAAAAAAAGGAGGCCTCTGGATGGACTGGAGGAGGTTGTCGGTAGTAAAGGAGAGTCCTAGGAGGGCTGTCGTCGGCAGAGGAAGGCCCTGTGAGGGCCTGCAGTGTCGGTGGAAGGCCTTATGAGGGCTGTCGGCGTCAGGGGAGGAAGGTCCTGTGAGGACCGGTGGTGTCGACAGAAGGTCCTGTGTGGACAAACGGTGCCAGCTAGGGGCCCTGGATGGGCTGTTGACGGTGACTGGCAGTCCTGGAGGCTTTTTTGACGGCAAAAAGTTGGTTCCGGTGGTGTGTCGTGTTGGAGATGGATGGGAAGGATGGGTGTCGGTGTCTAGGGTTGGGTGGTGGCTAGGGTTTGACCTGGAGCTCTGGTACTATATGGAAGAGAATGAATAATCATGTTATTGAGCACATAGTTACATATCTATAGGATTTATGAGATACCTTAGACTAAATGGATATCCAATAACTCAATTAACCCACATAATTCTTACACGTAACACAACTCTTCTAACAAAGGTCAAATGGGTCCAACCTGAACATATCCAACCTATCCTAAAAGAGACATGTATTAGACCCAAAAGAGGTCATATATGGAGAGAGTTGTTAGAATAGTCTCACATTGGTTAATATGAGGATTGGACATATGGTTTTATATAGATGGACCTTTCTATTCATCTTTAATTGCTTTTAAGTTGTATGTGATGTTCATATTTCAATATGTTGCGTTTTGCCCTATATTTTTCACTATTATCATCTTGCCCAGGACTGTTACCTCTGCCTTCTAGTTTTTTACAATTGTCATTTTGCAGTGTTTTTCTTCTTCGTGACTTTATGGCTTCTTGTCATTTCTACACATCTATAAATATGTTTTTGAATTTTTCTCACCTATTTGCTGTGAATGAATTGAGTCAGGTGGGGCCACAATGCATGCTCGATGAAGGTTCACAGTTGGGTGATAAATGCAGTGTGAAACGGTCTGTTGTTGGACGCCATTGCAGAATAGGTTCCAATGTGAAGGTTAGTCCTTTACAGTCAATTATATTTAGCATTTGAATTTGTATATGGTTGGATTTTTTTGTAGGTAAAAAGTCTAGTCAAGTATGCTTTCTTTGTACTCATTCAAAGGGCACAAGTTAAACATGAAGATATTAGAGAGAGAATCAAATATCACTTGTAGTATGTTCTCTCTAGTATCATATTCGGCTTCCACAAGTTTTGTAAGCATGGATGCAACATGCAAGAAATACACGAAGACAGGCTTACCTCCATTACGAAATTTAAGCAGATGACAAGAAAAACACCACTATAATCATGCCTCATGGCTTTTGCGTCACTCTTGAACTAAAGATTGCTTTTTTCCCCTATGGGAGCTCCACTAGTCTTCATAGATAATTCCTCCCTTAAATTAGGATGAGCTGCATTGTTGGCAAGAGCATTAGCTACAATATTCGCTTCTTGATAAATTATTTGGCTAGTTGAGGAATTTTTGGGGACACTATGCATAAAGGGAGTACCTTCAATTCCTTGAGGTTATGATTGCTCAACAGGAAACTTTTTGACCAATGTGCGACTGCTTGGTTGTTGTTCACTTGGTATTTGTGTGTTAGAACTATTGTCTTTATCTTCTCAATGGTACTTATGTTTCAACTTCTTTTTCCTTTCTGTGTTGGTGTTATTGACTTTGCCCCATCTCATTGGTAAATTGAAGATCGTGAACTCCATTGTGATGAACCATGTTACTATTGAAGATGGGTGCTTGGTTCAGGGGTCTGTTGTTTGCAGCAATGTGCATATCCAAGAGCGTGCTGTTTTGAAAGATTGCCAGGTAGTTTTTGATCATCTATTTTATGTCTCTTTCCTTATTCCCCTCACCATTTTGTTCTCGTGGAATTCTTTATCCACTATTCTCTCACTTTCAGATTGGGGCGGGCTATATTGTTGCTGCTGGCAGTGATCACAAGGCTGAGTCTTTGGCAAAAAAGTAGGTTACCTATGACAACACCGTAAACTTTCTTTGCCTCGTAATCGTGGGTTTCTCACAGATTCAGCTACTGTAACAATGGTTGGCTACATTCCAAAGATGCGCTCGCCATTTTTTCTCTTGTTGCTCTAGTATCATGGCTGGTGCTAAAAATGCAGTTCTATCTTTTTGTCTTTTTTTTTTTGTGATGGAAATTTTGAGATGGCTTCTCATACCACAGTTTTGCTGAAGCTTTTGTGAAAGTGTTCAGATGATTTGTTGATTTGCTTTGCCTTTATGTACGGAACTTCAATTCATTTCTTCATCTTGTGTTATTAATCAATTGGACTTTCAAAGAAGCTATGTAATGGAAGTTGGTAATATATTGAATTAGTTTTTTATGGTTGAATTTAGAATGATCACAATTCACACTCGTCTGTTGAAGTATGAGAAGAGAATGTCCATTATACAGCTTCTCATTTACACATAGATTGAAGCATAGACATGTTGAAAGTGACCTACTCCTAGTTGCCATATCTATCGCACAGCTCTCTCAATCACTCTCACCGGTAGGCCATGTTTCGGCCGGTTGGTCGGTGATAACGTCTGCTTCAGCAGCCTTTCCTTCTTGATGGCATTAAGCTTGAATCGCTCTAGCACATGGGTGGCTATCAATTTCATCTATATGTAAGTCATCTCCTTCCCCAAGCATATTGAATGTTGGGAATTGGTAGGGGCTTTCTAGTTGGTACATGCCGTTTTCCTCGAAGAATTGCATGACAGTTGTCCACTTACATCATTGGCATCCTCCCCGTGGCTTAAGAATTGCATGACACAACCATTATTTTTTCACCACTGTTACATACAGCAACATGTCATCGTCCTTGCAACATAACGGGTTCATCGACATTGGTGGGTAGTGTCTCATTGTCTCTCATGTGGCAGTGTGGAGATAAAGCGTCTCCCTTGACTCATCAAACTCTGAAGGTCTTACAACGGTTTTTCTGTTGTGTTCGCAACGATTTGAGCTCATCCAATACACATGGCTCTACACTCAGCCCTGTTGAAAGGAGCCAGAAGAACCATGTTAAAGTGACATGGATGTGTTCTCCTACTTGGCTAGAAGGAAGTTGATGATGATGTCTTGGAAGAAATTGTCTGGGTAGTGCTCACTTGTGATGAATCACGACAAGAGATCCTCATGGAAGGGTGATCTGAACAGAGAATTTTGCCTTTCCTTCTTGGTGTGTATGATCTTCTCGGCGAAGTTGTGCACAATGGTAATGGACTCCTTGAGACTAGGTGTGTCAATTTAGACTCAGACCCATCAACCTGACCCGAACCCAACCCATTTATAATGAGTCTGTCTTGGACCCATTTAAGTTAAACAAGTCTAACCTGACCTGGACTCAATTAACTTAATTGGATTGCACCCACCCCAGACCTAGTTTATTTTGGACCTGTGTAGACTTGTTGGACTTGTTTAAACATTAAATAATAGTTTTTAGAAAATTAATATTTAGTTTGGTTAGGACTTAGAGCTTACGATTTTGGTTAGGAAGATACAGACCAAATTTTTTAACAGTTAAACAGGTTAGACACAACACGACTCATACAAGGTTGAGTTTGAGTCCTTGTTTCTGACTTGTTTGGCAAACAAGTTGGGTTGGACTTGACCCAACTTGTTAAGAGGGGTGGCTTTAATAGCTGGTCAATGTTAAGAGGGGTGGGTTTGACTTGACCCAACCCGTTTAACAGGCCTACTTGAGATGCCTCTCAGACCCATAGTTGAGCAGCTTCATGAGCTTCCATAGTCCCATTATCGTGTACCAAAATTGGGCAACACTAATGCAAGCAACTTCTATGAAGGTAGAAGTAAACCCCTCAGCCAAGTTCCTATTACCACTACTACCACCATTGTCTGGACAAGTTGGATCCTCATCAAAGGCCACCTTGTAGACGTTATCGAACGTGAACCTCTCGAAGACATCCAAGAGGTCAATGACCTCAATGCCACTTGCAGCGTTTTCAAGTACCTAAAAGGAAATAGTCTCATATCAATTGACGATTAATTATGCGGTCACCCCACAATATCTTTCATTTGTTATTGTTTTAGTCATAGTTAACTGGTTTTGACTTAGACGTTATATAAAAATGCTAGTCTAGTAATCGTCAAGAGCCTAGTGATGCCCTCACCTTAGATGCAATGGACAACAAAATCACGAAGCGATCTAATTTTGAACTCAAAGCTAGCAATCTTATGCTGAAGCTTCCATCACTCTCCATTGAAGTTCAAGATGCCATGACCAAGGAAATCTTGGAGTTGGGTGGAGAAAAATTCACCTTTTGGGTGGTTGTCGAAATTGGTTCGATGGACATGTTTAATGTTGGTAGGGTTGGAGGTGACAATAGCATGGATACCATCGAGCTAATGGATGAAGACAATGCCAATGAGGCTGGTGACAAGGAGGTCGGTAAACCAATCAAGGAGGTGATGGCGATTGTAGATAAATTACGGGAGGTTGTCGATGAGTGGGTAGTCTTGGAGGGGGTTGGATTGGTTTGGTTTGGATATGAGAAGAAGGAAGATGGAGAGAAGGAAAAGGAGGTGAAGAACTCCATTGCATGAGATGAAGAGAAGAATAGACTTGGAAGTTTGCCATAAATCAACAGTTTGAATTGAGCAATGGTGGTTGTTGGAAGTGTGTCCAACACTGATAGATTCTAGGATCTTTGTCCACTTTGATGTAGTCATGCGTAGGAAAATTTATGTCACATTAATCGATATTATTCATACAATTGCTTTGATTCATCTTTTCTTATGATAACATCTTAGTTTGTAGCTTTGTACAAGATTACTGTTGTCAAATTTTTTATCCTGTAAGTGCACGACGTACTATGTAGTACGTTTACAAGTATGAGTCGATCCCACGGAGAATAGAATAATATAGCGAAGATTAATTATCAGTTAATGATGAATGGAGAAGATGGATTCAAGATATCAGATTGGAGTGATTATTTAAGAGTTGATTTATTTTAAACACTTAAAGAAATTTCAGAAGAAAAGAGAACTAGGGTTTTTTAATCTATTCATGTGAATACAAGATATATAATTAAATCTACTCTCTATCTTTTTTTTTGATTTTATCTTAACAAGCATAATCTATATGCAATACACCATAGAATATCAAGTACTAGATAAAAATGCACAAATTAAATTAAATCAAATGATATACATTAGATCTAAGATTATACACATGATCCTCAATTATTCTTCCTTAAGCATAGATTAAAAAGATGTAATCTATATTAGTCTATCAAAATTTATCGATATAATAGAGATTCATGCAATATACATTTAGCATAAGTAATCATGACATTAAAACATGAGAAGATAGAAAGAGATTTAATTATAACAATTGAAACTTATATGAACTTCATTTAAATCCTAGATCTAGAATTTAGTTGTACATGGAAATGACAGAAAATTAAGACTTAAATATAGAAATTGAAATAAAAAACATAATTGAAGAGAAAGTGAAGTTTTATTGATAGAACCTGAGATTACAGCAAGGAGAACACTTGAAACTCTTTAAAATATGAGATGAAAAGTTTAAACCTAAAGAGTGGAAGATTTTCTCTCATTCTCTCTAGATCTACAATAATAGGCTATTTATGTACTTACAAGTACACCTCTTACGTTGAAAACAAATTCCTTTCAAAACTTTAAATTCTAAATTCAAATATTAGATATTTACAACTTCAAATCGTAACGACGAAAGATAAGGTCAAAAATTTGATCCACGGGCGCCTATGAGGTGCTACTTGTATTTAGGTGCTTAAATAATCTGAATTTTTGTCTGAATTGATCCTACCGTTTAGCTGATATTTTTATAAGTCTTTTGGCATGTGAAATTTTGAATTTTAATATTCAAAGTAGTTCTACATTCTTTGTGCAAAATTCTTTTCTTTTTTGGTTCAAATATAATCTAAATTTGAATTCAGATTTAAATTTTTTGCACATTTATTCTGTAACGTCCCAAATTCGGTTACCTAAATCATAGTATTATAAACAATAACAATAGTTACAGTATTAATTAAACAACTGCAACTAATTAAGGCTCATCTCCAGGAACAATGTGCAACTAATGGCTCCTACATGGCACCGGAACTGGACGACACCACTTGCATCTGAGACCAAACAAAGCACGCATGAGTGACATCCAAGTCACCTAGTATGCGTTCCACACAGAAAACCATGATAAAACAGTAAGAAAACACAAGCCTAAACTATTACAAAGCGTAGTTTTCAAAATCCATTTCGAAACATCAATTTTCTTTTAAAAACATTTAGAATCTCTATCCAAACCATGCTTTTTTTTTCTCAAAAGCTTACAATTTCTTTTTCAATTTATGCATCTTTAAAATCTCTATATGCATTTCAAAAAATCCACATTCTCGATTAGATCCAATTTAAAACACAGGGCCTTGCAGGACTCAAAACAAAACCATATACATTGATTAGCAATTGGTTAAAACATAATCCTCATTTGTCGCTAGAATCTGAAGACAAAGCACAAGTCTAATTCTAGCTAACCCACACATTTTATTTCCACTTTTCTTATTAGTGTTACCTTAATCAGGGGTAACCGACACATAAGCAGTAGGTGAGGACACCATTTTTCTTACCTCCCTACACTGCTGCGGTGAAGTTCCTCGTGCGGGAGGACACCATCTTGGCTAGCAGCCCTCAATTTCATTTTATATGCATGAAGATACGTCTTTTTCTTACGTCCCATCGGTGACTCGAACACCTAGTTCATATAACTAGGTTCAGCCTACACCGTCTCAAGTTTGGTGACCATGGTTGTGTCTGACGATTGATATCTTATCAATTTACCGACACCAACTCCTTGTGGTCCAACACTGGCAACCACGGTCGTATGTGACAATTGGTTTTATTAGAGTCTCATACTCCTACCATGTTGTCGACACTAGTCCTTCGTGGCTCTAGAATACATTATTATTTTCTTTTTCAAAACTCTTGGGTTTTCTTTCAAAACCATTACATATTCTCTTTTTTTTACAAGGAATCATTTCCATGTAAACATGACCCTCTATTGGGTCCTAGGCTCAAAATCTTATAAAACCATGCATTGATATTCATTATTGGGTTTCATGCTCAAAAACTACATCAAACCACACATTTATCAATTTCTTTCATTTTTTGGGGCCTCAAGCCTAAAACCATATTCAATTTTATTCATTTGAATTCCATATTCCTTCATGTCAACAACATGAGGAAAGTCTCATTAACACTTATTCATTATCCATTAAACCACTTATTTCATTTTTTTCATAATCATTATTTCATATGACCTAGGGGTCTAGTTTGGTAGACCGAACCAGATCGGTATATCGAATTGGGCATCAGACACCTAGATCGGTCGACCAGGCTTGGGATTTGATCGTCCGAAAATCCCTGTTTTGGTTGACCGAAATACCTTTAGTTGATCAAAATCCCCTGAAACGGAAGACTGGACATTTTCGATATACCGAATTAAGGTCTCTGGTCAAATACTGATAAAAAAAAAGGTATGACAAACCAAATCGACATATCGAAATTCTCTGATTTCAGTAAACTTCTCCTACGTCGTACCTATATTTTTGTCGAAAATGGGACTTCTGACGGACCCAACAAACATACCACATAAATCATAAATAAAATATGGGGTGTAGACCTCCATGTTTATTTTAAAATCCCTTAAATCATTTGTAAATTCATTCACCATGCATCAAAATATAAATTCTCAAAGGCAACATACTCAGAGATTAACTTTAAAACACATATGACATTCTCATGCATAAGCCCAATGAAAACTCCATCAAATCTCAAGATTTCAACATATCCGTGTATTACATTCAATACCCTTTTCACATTTTTTTCCTATTTTTGCATGCATTTAGGCATTTTTAATTCCTTGCCCAAAAAGAAGAACTGAAGGGGAAAAGTGAGAGGTGAGTACCTGGTCGAGATCCGACGGTTCCCGTGGGCTTCCTCGACCTTTGGTGCAACCCTAGTATGGTGCAAACCTCTGGCCTCACTCCCTCTCCCAGACAACACTGGTTCTTCTCCTCCTTCAGCTTGACTTGCCTCCTCCCTTCAGTTCTCATTTCTCTTTATCTCTTTCTCCTCCCCGCATCACACCAATCGTCGGTCCCATCACTCTCGTGACAGAGGGGATGAGAAAGTACGAGTTTTCTATGGTGGCACAAGTGAGAAGAGAAGAAAGAAGAAAGAAAAGATAGGGATGAAGGAGAAGTCTCGCATGTGAGGGGTGGAGAGAAAGGAAAGAAAAGAAAAGGAAAAGAGAAGAGAGAAAAGGAAGGACACGTAGATCGAGACAACTGTGTATCCTTTGATCAGATTCCACATTAGTCCCACAACCACAAACAGGTGTACAGAAAGCCACCAAATCTTCACATATATTAGAAACAACAGATTATCCATTTATACAATATTACAATTAATTACATGATTTATAATTAAAAATGGATAATCAAGTTCATACGTCACATATTCTTTTCTCCTCTTTTTTCTAAATTTTTTTCTATGTTCCTAGGTTCTTATAAAATTTACATAAAATACTTCGAATAGTATTATTTTTATACAAAATAAATACATAAAAAATATAAATAAATAATAATAATGTGCTCATCATTTACTTACGTATACTTAGCACTTCTCTACTAGACGAGCCTCAAACTTGTATTAGCTCGTAGATGCTGTAAACAAGCATGATAGACCTGAGATTGTCTTGAAATGGAGAGATGTTTTTTTTTTTTTTTGACAATGGTAAGTAGTATTAGATAACTATCCCAAGGAAAAAAAATTCCAAGGAAATCAGAGGTCCAGAGTGCGCAAAATAAAACGCAGAAAGTGCAAGGCAATGTTCATGCCATTAATACAGACCAACCAGCGGAGCTGGCAATAAAGTTCAACTATCATAAAAAGTATTAACACTACTGCCCCATGTCTTCAGCAGCAGCGGCTTGTTATAATATGGATTCAGTAGAGGGTGGAGGAGCATCTGAAGAAGCTGTATGATTATCAGTCCAAGCAACTTTCATAGAGGTTAATGAATTCCTCAGATTCTCCTTCTCAAACCCTCGTAGAAGAGAATCTAACTATTGCCCCATTAGTCCAATGATATCGGAAATAATAATATAAGAAGGTTTAAAAGAACCACAGAAAATTCTACTGTTTCTTTCTTTCCAGGTTACCTAGAGAATAACTTGAATCAAAACAAACCAACCGCAATAACTAAAATTAAATTTAAGCGCAGGTTTATGCTGAAATAAGTAGCGCAGGTTATAAAAGCCAGGGTATAAATGAGAATCTAAGAAAAACTGCCAAATCTGGGAAACATATTCACAGAACATAAATAAATGGTTATTGGTTTCAGCATTTAGGTTGCAGAAAATACAGTTTGGTGGCCCAACCCAACCTCTTTTTGCCAAGTTCTCCTTAGTAAGATTCTTATTGTGAATAACAAGCCATGAAAATAATTTAACCTTGAGCGGGGCCCAGGTCTGCCATACTTGCTCGAAGAGATTGAATCTTAATCCGTCATCATTCAAGACATTGTAACAGGATTTAACAGAGTAGTTAGAAGAAGAAGTTAGGGTCCAGGATATGAGATCCCTCTCCACCCTCAGTGAAACAGATTGGATAATATGTACCAGCATATCAAGTTGAAGTTGCAAGACATTACACTCATAAAGCTGGACTTTGGAATGATCAATCAACTTATTAAAATCTGTTTCAGAAATGTCACAGATTTTATTAACAGAGGCTTTCCTCCATCTACAAATAGAGAAGAGTTGGGGAAGCAAATATTTTAATTTTTTATCATTCCACCATAAGTGTTCCCAGAATAAGATGTCTTTCCCATTGCACAGGTGGTGGGAAGAAAAACAATTAACAATATCAAAACTGCTTTTGAGGCTAAGCCATAAAGGGGAGCAATAGTTAATGGACACGTTTAAGATAGCTCTAGGCCAAGAATGTTGCATATATCTCACTTTCACTAAATCTTTCCACATGGCTTGACTATCATAGGAGAATAATTGCCATGTTAATTTAGATTTAAGGGCTAAACTAAAGTTTCTGAGGTTAATGATCTCCCAGCCATTTTGCTGTTTAGGTCTACAAAGTAAACCCCACTTCACTAAATGCATTCCTTTCCCGACAGAAGGATCTGACTTCCAAAGGAAGTTACTCCTAATCCTGTCAATGTCTTTCTCAACCTGCCTAGGCATGTGCAATACAGACATAAAATACGTGGGAATGGTTGTTAAAACTGAATTAATCAGTGTCAATCTGCCACTAAGAGAGAGAAAATGTGCTTTCCAATGAGATAATTTGGAGGACAATTTCTCAAGAACAGGAGACCAGTCCCTACGCGTGGCCCTCCTAAAATGAAGTGGTAGACCCAGGTAAGTGATAGGCAAGGCTGCAGACTTACAGCCAAGAAGTTTACATGCATTATCAACTGAGTCTTGATCTACCCTAATCCCAGTAAGAGAAGATTTGGAGAAGTTAATTTTGAGGCCTGAGTAAGATTGCAAGCAGCATAGGATGCGCTTTATATTCACAATGTTTTCAACACCCTCAGCTAGGAATAAAATGGTGTCATCCGCATATTGGATGTTTAAAACATGAGAACCTCCATTAGGGAACTGGATGCCTTGAATAAGATTGTGGCTTAATGCTAACTGTGGCATACGATTCAAGACGTGGGTAGCTATAATGAAGAGTAAGGGGGATATGGGGTCCCCCTGTCTCAGCCCTTTGGCAGCTCCAAAGAAGCCGTGGGATGTGTCATTAAGAAGAATGGAGAATTTTGCAGAAGAGATGCACATCTTTACCCAAGATATCCATTTCCCCCCAAATCCTAATCCCTGCAGGGAATCAAGGAGGAATTCCCAATTGACCTTATCAAAGGCCTTCTTGAAATCCAATTTTAAAATAAAGCCTGAAATCTTAGAGGAATTCATGAAGTGTAGAGTTTCCTTGGCTACCAGGAAACAGTCCTCGATAGAGCGACCAGGGAGGAAGGCACACTGAGAGTTTTCTATGGTCTTGTTAAGAGTAGGGGATAACCTAGATGCTAGAGTTTTGGTGAAAATCTTATAAATGCTATTCACCAAACTAATAGGTCTAAATTCTGCAATTGTATTAGCTCCTAAGCATTTGGGGATAAGAGCAATAAAGGTCTGATTTAAGGGGGAGAGGGTATCTGGGTCAGTAGATGTAAAAATGTGATGAAAAATGTGCATAATATCATCTTTCAACATATCCCAGAACTGTTGGAAGAAGAATATAGGAAACCCGTCAGGTCCTGGACTTTTATCTCCAGGGAGTCTAGTTAAATTTGCCTTAACCTCTTCCTCTGAAAATGGTACTTGAAGAGAATTAAGATCAGAGATCTTATTGGGAACCAAAAGATCCTAGTTAAGGAAGGCACTGGATCCCTGTTGATTGTTAAATTGCTGATAAAAATATTTTTCGATTTCCTCTCTAATAGCCAGAGGGAATGTAATCATAGTGGAGTCAACTGTGAGAGATAAGATAGCATTATTTCGCCTATGTGAATTGACCACATTATGAAAGAAGGAAGAATTAGAATCTCCCTCTTTCAGCCATTGAATTTTGGATTTTTATTTTCAGAAAAGCTTTTTTTCTTTTAAAAATACAAAGTGCCTGTCTCTCAGAGTTTGTTTCTCTCTCCTAGTTTCTTCGCTTAGGATAGAATGCTCTGCTAAGCAATCAATGCTTTGTATACGAGATTCAATGTCATTTAATAACTGATCTCTTTTTAGTTTAATCGGTCCTATCCATCTTTTTAAATTTTGCTTTAGGAATTTCAACTTATAAGTGAACCTTAGCCAGAGGATTAGCTGAATGAAATAAATCTCTCGACTTCAGCCAACAATCCAGAAATGGAGAGATGTTGCTTTCAGTAATTCACATTCACTTTCCCATGTAATCCATTTTTGGTTCATCTGAGCACCCTATAGAATCACTCAGGTCTAACGCATAAACAATTTTGTAAAGGATAAGTTACATTTTACCTCTTCTAACAATGTGGTTTTTTTTTCTCCTTATCACCTTTAACTTCAAATTCTTTCAAGGTCTTCCATGAATCTTGAAACACTCATATAATGCAAATTTCTGCCCGCACCTATCGCTTTTGTATGGTCCCCTCGCATATAATGTCTCATTTCCTTTTCTTTTCTTTTTCAAAATAAGTTCACAACTGTGGGTGGACCGTAACGGTTCGCCTGTAGCTGATATTTTTTGTTGGAAAAATTGGTAATGATCGTCATTGTTGTGGAGATTGTTTTTTTTGTCAAAGGTAAGTATTTAATATTATAAAATAGACTTCGGCGTATGCCAGGGGCCAAGATAAAGGAGACAAAATTAGACAATGTTCTTGCCAATATTACAGACGGCCAAGGATGGCAGAAATGTTCAATAAAAGAAAGCAAAGGAAACAGAAGGCGAACTACTGCTCCATTGCTTCAGCAGGAGGCGCAGTAGCAACAGCTGGAATAATGGAGTCCGAGGAGGTGGGAGGAGCATCAGAAGGGGTAGAAAAGTTCTCTGCCCAGGCAGCCTTCATGGAGGCCACAGAGCTCCTCAGGTCCTCCTTATCAAAACCTGGTAGAAGAGATTCTAACCAATACTCCATTAGACCAATAACATCAGAAATAATAACAAAAGCAGGCTTAGTAATATTGCGAAAAATCCTGACATTCCGTTCTTTCTAGGTTACCCAAAGGATGGCCTGGATAAGGAGGAACCAGTTGGAGTTAGATAAATGGAAAGAGAGGCCAGGTTTATGCCAATAAAGGTCCCCAAAATTATAATAACCAGGATATAATTTGTTGCAAAGAAAAAATTGCCATATATGTGTGACGAAATTGCAAAACAAGAATGGATGCTTATTAGATTCCAAATTAAATTTGCAAAAAATACACATAGGTGATCCAATCCAACCTCTCTTGAGTAAATTTTCTTTGGACAGGTTTTTGTTGTGAATGACAAGCCAGGAAAAAAGTTTGACTTTGAGAGGCACAGAAGTACACCAAATCTGCTTATATAAGTCAAATCTTAGCCCACCATCATTCAGAGAAGAATAGCAAGATTTCACAGAGAAGGTAGAGGAGCTAGAAGGAGACCAAGTGATAAAATCACTGTCTGCCCCCAAAGTAGTGGAGTGCAGAATATCAGAGAAAGAATCCAATTGGGATTGCAGGATATCCAAATCACAAGAACAAATGGAGGAGTAGTCTAGTAAATAATTAAAATCAGTATTGAACATTTGGATAACTTTAAACATTGATGTTTTTTTCCACTTACAAATAGAGAAGAGTAATGGAAACAGGAATTTCAATTTAACCCTGTCCCTCCACATTTGTTCCCAGAACAAGATATTTTTCCCATTTCCCAGGCGACAGAAGGAAAAGTAGTTAACTATAGGGAAGGTGGATTTTAGAATGCTCCACAATGGAGAGCAGTGGGAGGAAGAGGAGTTAAGCAAAGCCCCAATACCAAGCTTCAGGTATCTAACCTTAATAAGCTCAGTCCAAGTAGCATGAGAGTCCCCCTTAAGCAATTGCCAAAC
>JAMKQA010009432.1:0-11060 GCA_024699735.1 Posidonia australis | reverse complement strand
TAATCAGTTTGAGTCGATTAATTTCATTCCTTAATTTGAATGTGGCAGCTACCCACCTGTTCGTAGCAAGCCCTCCAAGATGGTCGAGAATTTATGTCGCCGCTGGGGATATGAGAAAGGGACACCTCTTGGGAAGTACGGTTAGGGGATCGCTGAGCCTGTTGTTGCTGAGGAGCGAAGAGATCGAGAAGGACTTGGTTACGAACAACTGTGTCAAGAAGAATGCTCCCGACACTTGCAGAGATCGAAGCCGAACCACTCTCCCGCTTGCACTAACTTTGTTAGTGCAGGCATTCTCAATCCAGGGCAGAGTCCAGACTCGGCGGAGCTAAAACGAGACATTCCGTCAAGCACAGTTGAATGTGTAAGCATTGAGGATTACTTGTCCGAAGAAGATGCCACGGAAGTTTCAGTT
This sequence comes from Posidonia australis, assembly GCA_024699735.1. Lineage (NCBI taxonomy): Eukaryota > Viridiplantae > Streptophyta > Magnoliopsida > Alismatales > Posidoniaceae > Posidonia > Posidonia australis. The sequence goes on along the minus strand of JAMKQA010009432.1, from coordinate 10,645 downwards.
CCAGCCACAACAGTTACGGTTCCAGCCCCTGTAGTTTCAGTTCCCACCGCAGTTATGGTTCCAGTCACCGTGGTTTCGGTTCCAGTCACCGCGGTTTCGGTTCCAACCACCGTAGTTTCAGTTCCATCTGTACCAGTTTCCATTCCAACTACCATAGTTCTTGCCATAGTCACTATGTCGGATATGATAGTTCCAGCTTCAGCCATAACCACAGCTCCAGTCACGTTATCAACAGCAGTAGATCCAACTCTTGCATCAGTCCCCACCACGACCTCAGTCACAACGGTGGTCCCAGAGGTAGGCTATGAAGCCTCTGTCGGACATCATGTGGCAGATCCTCTTTCTCAGCATACTCTGACTCAGGTAATGCCTACCTAGATCCGATTGTTGGCGTGAAGCGCCGACCCCTGCGCAGTACCATTGACATGCACTAGTGATGGTCCAGATGATGCATATTACGTGGATCTTGCATCTGATGAGAATGAGGGAGCAATTGTAGAGGCACAGATGGACGAGGTGCTCCAAAGCGTGGAAGCTCTATTTCAAGAGCAGCTCGCCGTCTTGGCAGAAGATACCATAGAGGAAGTGAGGCGCTAGAAAGGCAAAGCGGCGATGATTGAAGTAGACTCTCCCTCGTCGTAGGAAACGCAGGGCCACTCCACCATCATGGTTCTGAAGGAAGAAGAAGAGACAGTTTATGCTAGACCAGAAAAGTTAATCACTCAGCAATCAGGAGGCAGGTCTAGATGGTACCAGTAGCTTAAGCCCCACCATACGCAAGGTGGGAGTAAAAAAAAAAGACACTGAGCTCAACGTAGGCTGTGTCACTCTACTCAGTTAGCAACAAGACAACCACCAATCAGCAGTACCCCTTGTAAATAGAAAAGAAAATCCCAAAAAATTATAAAATCCGGAAAACCAAAAAAAATTAGAAAAATCAACAATAAGTGAAGAAGCGGCATGATAGAGTCAAGAAGCATTTGACTCGAGAGAGGATACAAAGCAAGGTGACACAGAGATTGTTTGCCACTGGTACAAGAATATGAGAGTCAATGTAACTCTGCTTCAGCGCCAAAAAGGCCAAACATCAGAGCAGATTTGCACCTTTGATACAGTGGATCCTACCTTTCAAAAGGAGATGTTGTCAGAGCTCGTGGCCTACGAAGAGGAAGATGACAACGATGCACCTGGGGATGACGACGCGCTAGCAGAATCCCAACACCATGACAATGACTAGGAAGGCCCGAATCTCCATGTGGAGGAGACCAAGTTGTTGAACATCGAGACCACTGACGATGTCAAAGAGTTGCGCATTCGTGCTAAGCTCACCCCGCAGTTGAGGGCAGAATTCATCACCTTCCTCAAGGAATACATAGATGTCTTTGCTTGGACTTACAATGATATAATCGGTCTAGATATAGAGGTAGCAGTACACAATCTGCCATTGAAACCAGATGTCAAGCCCGTCAAACAAAAGCTCAGAAGATGGTGACCCCAGTGGCTGCTCAAACTTAAGGAGGAAATTATGAAACAGCATAAGGTAGACTTCCTTAAAGTCATCTTGTACCCAAAATGGCTTGCAAACGTCGTCTCAGTCCCAAAGAAGGATGAACAGGTTCACATGTGCATTGATTATAGAGATCTCAACCGGGCGAGTCCTAAGGATGATTTCCCACTACCTCACATTGATATCCTTGTAGACAATACAACTAGCTAGAAAATGCTATCATTTATGGATGGATTCTCAAGCTACAATCAGATTAGGATGCAGAAGAAGATATGGAGAAGACATCATTTATCACTCCATGGGGAATCTTCTGCTACAAGGTGATGCCATTTGGGCTCAAGAATGCAGGGGCTACATATCAGAGAGCTATGATAGTGCTATTCCACGACCTCATGCACCGAGAGGTCGAAGTTTATGTTGATGATATGATAGCTAAATCAAAAGAGCTTGAGGATCATCTAGCCTGCCTGAGAAAGCCGTTCGATTGCTTGCGCAAGTACAAGCTTCGCCTAAACCCCAGTAAATGTGCCTTCGGGGTTTCATCTGGCAAGCTTCTTGGCCACATCATCAGCTAGAGGGGAATTGAGGTCGATCCAGATAAGGCCCGGGCCATAATCGACATGCCTCCCCCAGCTACGGAGAAAGAAGTCAGAGGACTGCTGGGTCGCCTGCAATATATCAGCCGGTTCATAGCACAACTCACACCAATCTGCGAGTTAATCTTCAAGCTCCTGAGGAAGAATGCACAAATCGGTTGGAATGAGGAATGCCAGGCAGCCTTTGACATGATCAAGCGATTGTTAGCCAGACCTCCAGTGTTGGTCCCACCAGAGCCAGGGCAACCCCTACTCCTTTATCTATTCGTAACCCAACATTCTATGGGAGCAGTATTGGGCCAGCATAATGAATCAGGTCGCAAGGAGAGGGCAATATATTATCTGAGTAAGAAGTTTAATGATTGTGAGGCCAGGTACACTACCATAGAGAAGGTCTGCTTATCTCTTGTCTGGGCAGCTCAACGCCTAAGGCATTACATGATGGCATACCTAGTTCTACTCATTTGTCGCCATGACCCTATGAAGTATTTGCTCTAGATGCCGGCGCTTGCAGGATGCTGTGTCAAGTGGCAGGTGTTGTTGTCCCAATATGACATCACCTTCGTCATACAAAAATCCATAAAGGGACAAGCAGTGGCAGACTATCTGGCAGAGCTACCTATACCAGAATATCAACCTTTGTGGACTCAATTTCCAAATGAAGATGTGTTGTTCACCGAGGATAATGATGATGAATCGGAGATGGCCGACGAGAAGGATCAATGGCACTTATACTTTGACGGCGTAATCAACAAAAGAGGAATGGGTATTGGCACTGTACTGGTAGCCCCCAAGGCCAGATGACTCCCTACGTAAGGAAATTAAATTTCAAATGCACAAATAACGAAGCTGAATAAGAGGCGTGCATATTGGGACTTCAGATGGCCTTGGAGCATGGTGTTCGCAAGTTACTTGTGCGTGGTGATGCCATGCTGGTTATCGCACAGGTCAATGGTGGCTGGATGACAAAGGATCAAAAGCTCATTCAATACTATGCCCATCTTCTGAAGCTCGTCGCAGAATTCCAGGAGGTTCATTTTTCCTTTATGAATAGGGCCAAGAATGCCTACGTAGATGCCTTGGCAACCTTAGCGTCTTAGCTCTCGATACCAGAAGACCATGCAGTGAATGTGTTAGTTACATGCATGGATCAGCCAGCACACTGCATGAGCATAGAGGAAGCTGACCCACAGGAAGTGCTCCCGTGGTACCATGACATTAAGGTTCTTCTGGAAAACGGAAACCTCCCTCCTCAGGTGTCGATAGCAGAAGCAAGGACATTGAAGCACTTGGCATCTAGCTATATACTCGGGGCATGGTCATAGAAATAGGAGATCCTATAACCAAATTCTCTTGAGATGCTTGGATAAGAAGGAAGCAGATGCCGTCATGTTACAAGTCCATGCTGGGAAATATGGGCCGCACATGAATGGAGTTTTGTTGGCCAAGAAGATCATGTTGCAAGGCTATTATTAGTCGACCATGGAGGTGGATTGCTATCAATTTGTGCGAAGGTGTCACGCCTGTCAGATCCATGGGAATCTAATCCACGCTCCCCTGTAGTAACTTCACAGCATCTCCTTGAAGAAAGTCCTACCCAAGAGCTTTACGCCCAAAGACTTGGTCTTATGGGCCATCCATCTCCCTAACTCTCGTAGCAAATTCAGACCCAATTGGTGTGGCCCTTATATCATCAAACAAGTATTCTCTAGGGGAGCAGTAATCCTCGAAGACATGGACCACATTTAGCAGTCAGAGTCGGTCAATTCGTGTTACGTAAAGAAATACTACCAATGATGGAGAGCCACATCCTTGCCTTGCAAAGCTTTCTAGTTGCATTCATAGATGTTTTATTCTTTGTATTCACACATTTTGCTTCATCTCGTACTCATGTTTATTTTTTTTTTCACTCATTATGCCTGCAATGCATCAAAAAGCACATGAAAAAGAAAAACATGCATCCATGCATAAGTGCATCAGCATCATAGCCCGATGATGAAAATCAGAATAGCTAGCCTATTTGAGAAGGGCCTACACCTCTTCAGTTGATACTACCTAGACCTTCTAGCGAGCGAGGGAACCACTACCCAACCATAGTTAGGTGAAATGTCTAAACTCCATAAGGATTTATACCTCTAGAGGAAGATAAAATGTTAGGAGCGAGCAAGTGTGTGAGCCAAAATAGAAAAATAATCATATGCATGAGGGCACAAAAGAAATAAAGGAGACAGAAGCTAGCCCTAAAAGAGAGAGGCAAGTAGGCTAACTCTACTCCTCACATACCTTGGGAAAGACTTGAAGCAAGCATCCAAAGAATTCAAATGACCAAAGGGACTAGCCACCCTTCGCACACAATTCCACCAATTCCCTCCAAATCCAGATGTCCATTACCCCCAAACAAGGGTTAGAGCGAACCTACAAACCTAAGAGGGAGAAAAGAAACGAGTCAAAAGTTAAAAAGTAGGTTAAGTCCCCAAGAGTTTGACATGGAGCCTAACCTACTGAATTACCCATTCTAGAAAGCCACCAACAGCCTAGAAGTCCGGGTAGTGTCTTGTGAATCGAAGTCTTTCCCTCTTCTCATAACAGGCATTATTAGTATTCCAAATCATGAGGGTGATATAACGTGACACTACCATTCCTACATTCATTATCATTCATTCACTTTGCAAGGTCGTGCTAGGTCTTAAGCCAAGGGCGCGTTAGCTACTCTTTGGCAAAAATTCTAGCAGAGGACACTGTACACCAAGGGCATGCCAGCTGCCTTTATGGTGAGAACCTCCTTCATCAATCAGGGGGGTGTCGACTACTCTTCGGCTAAAGACCTAGCAAGGGATGTCGTACACCAGGGGTGTGTCAGTTTCTTTTATGGGGACACCCTCCCTTGTCAATCAAGGGCATGTCAGCTGCCTATTGGTTGACCCTCTTTGGGACAGTATCTTCATTTAAGACACGCTGACCGCTCTATTGCTCGAGCCCAAGAACGAGGACACTGGCAACTTTATCCCTCCGAGATCAGAACAGGCTCTCTGATAAATCCTAGAGAGATGAATCGCAAAACACGACGATTCGTGGTGGAGTATTAGGGGGGTATAATCACAACTTCCGACCTTCGTCATGTTCCTGCAGAATTAGCAAGATTCTTTCTATGTCTTGCATATAACTTCAGAGTAATCATTCTAGCGGCGTGAACAGTATCATCGAGAAGCCCGGTTCTGGAAGCCTGCTACTCATGTATTCTGCTTCAGAAGAATTGAATTGACTCCCACTTTGGAGGAGGTCTGTTGGATGTGGCCTGCATGAGTTTAAGGGGCCTACTGTGTTTATGCGGCGAGACGGATATTCCATAGTATTGAGTGAACTGATCGGCCTATCAACGGCGATTGTGGTCGTCAACTCATCTGTACTAATGGGCCAACTCCAATGTTACGATTAGCATATTTTGACAAGATGGTCGAGATGTGCACCTCCCTAGGCGATGAGCTATGGCTGAGAGTTTTTGTGGTCTGCTTCTTAGGCGAGCTAGTTTTCAGCCACGGTCGGACCGTTGTGAACATCGAGGTTGCGGAGATTGCCTTTGTAGTGGTAACCCGTCAAATGGACTTAGCTCCAATTATCTTGGCAGAGATTTACCGGGCCCTAGACCGGTCATTACGTCGTTGTTGACATTTCTATGGTTGCGGAGCTTTTGTACAAGTGTGGTTGGCCACTCATCTGGGTGTGGAGATCTTACGCTCTCAACGGTCAGCCTTCGAATCTTATTGCCAAAGTGGTCATGCTCGCACCCTCACATCGGTTCACAAGGAGTACGAGCGGCTAGAGAGTTTGACAGAAGACAAGGTGACCTGGGGCATCATTCCTTCAACAACTCATAATTTCGAGGCTTTCTTCAATATTGTCGACATGCAGCTTATCATCCTACCGGGGCTGACTGGTGGTGTTGAGTATCATCCAATTCGGGTGATGCAGCAGTTTGGATACCAACAGGATTCCTTCGTTCAAGGGTTAATGCCAGCTCCGTTTCAGGAGTACCCTTTGAGCACTTATGCCATGACTAAGGGGCTATCACCCTTGTTAAATGACTCCATCCGATCGAACAGCCTCACAGTCACAAAAGTGAAGGGTTGTTCAGCTAATTATGAAGCCGAAATTGAGGAGATCTAGCTGATCTATGGAGTAGCTCCAAGCCATACACTTACCAAAGCTAGAGGCTCTAAGAGGTCCAGGGATGATGTAGATTCTTGATATTTGTGCTGTGCTATTTGCTAAACAATATAATCACTGCATTGTATTCGATTACTATAGTAGGTTCATTGAAACACTTGTATTAGTTTGATTGGATGCTTATGGTTGATTTGAAGCTAGAATTGTCATGATTGTAACATGTGCTTGGCTAATTCAAACTTCTGCCTTCTTCTGCCTGTCAATTTGGCGCTGGGGTGTGCCCAGCAAATAGTGGAGAATATTATTTCAATTTGGCACCAAAGCTTGTACAAACGAAGCCATCATAGGCTTCTATACCAGGTAGGGGGATCCCAATATCCATCCCAGGTTCGATCCAGACAGAAGAATCACTAAAGAGCTATCACGCCTGTTAAATGGTTCCTTCTGATCAGATAGCCTCACAGTCATAAAAGTGAAGGGTTGTTCAGCTGATTATGAAGCCGAAATTGAAGAGACCTAGCCAATCTGTGGAGTAGCTCCAAGCCATACACTATTTACCAAAGCCAGAGGCTCTAAAAGGTCCAGGGATGATGCAGATTCTTGATATTTGTGCTGTGCTATTTGCTGAACAATATAATCACTACATTGTATTCGATTACTATAGTAGGTTCATTGAAACACTTGTATCAGTTTGATTAGATGCTTATGGTTGATTTGAAGCTGGAATTGTCATGACTGTAACATGTGCGTGGCTAATTCAAACTTCTGCCTTCTTCTGCCTGTCAACTTGGCGCTGGGGTGTGCCCAGCAAATAGTCGAGAATATTATTTCAATTTGGCACCAAAGCTTGTAGAAATGAAGCCATCATAGACTTCTATACCAGGTAGGGGGATCCCAGTATCCATCCCAGGTTCGATCCGGACGAACGAATCACTAAAGAGCTATCACGCCTGTTAAATGGTTCCATCCTATCGGACAGCCTCACAGTCATAAAAGTGAAGGGTTGTTCAGCTGATTATGAAGACGAAATTGAAGTGACCTAGCCGATCTGTGGAGTAGCTCCAAGTCATACACTATTTACTAAAGCTAGAGGCTCTAAGAGGTCCAGGGATGATGTAGATTCTTGACATTTGTGCTGTGCTATTTGCTGAACAATATAATCACTACATTGTATTCGATTACTATAGTACGTTCAATGAAATACTTGTATCAGTTTGATTGGATGCTTATGGTTGATTTGAAGCTGGAATTGTCATGACTGTAACATGTGCTTGGCTGGTTCAAACTTCTACCTTCTTTTGCCTATCAACTTGGTGCTGGGGTGTGCCCAGCAAATAGTCAAGAATATTATTTTGATTTGGCACCAAAGCCTGTACAAACAGAAGCCATCATAGAATTCTATACCATGTAGGGGGGATCCCAATATCCATCCCAGGTTTGATCCGGACGGATGAATTTCGGTACCACCTCTTTGCCTTTGAATTCCGACCCTCACAGACGGATTCAAGGCACCCCTTTTCCATCTTCTTCTAGACTACCGGACGGAGTTTAGATGGTCCCATCCCAGGTTTGATCTGAATAGACGAATCTTGGTGCCACCCCTTGCCTTTGAATTCCAATCCTAACAGGCTGATTCAAGGCACCCCTTTCCATCTTCTTCTAGACTACCAGATGGAGTCTAGATGGTCCCATCCTAGGTTCGTTCCGGACGGACGAATCTTGGTGCCACCCTTTGCCTTTGAATTTCAACCCTAACAAGCAGATTCAAGGCACCCCTTTCCATCTTTCTTCTAGACTACCGGACGGAGTCTAGATGGTCCCATCCCAGGTTCGATCCGAACAGACGAATCTCAGTGTCACTTTTTGCCTTTGAATTTCGACCCTGACAGGCAGATTCAAGGCTCCCTTTTCCAGCTTCTTCTAGATTACCGAACGGAGTCTAGATGGTCCCATCCTAGGTTCGATTCGGACAGACGAATCTCGGTGCCACCCTTTCCCTTTGAATTTCGACGCTGACAGGCAGATTCAAGGCACACCATTCCATCTTCTTCTAGACTAGCGGACGGAGTCTAGATGGTCTCATCCTAGGTTCGATCCGAACAGACGAATCTCGGTGCCACCCTTGCCTTTGAATTCCGACCCTGACCAGTGGATTCAAGGCCCTACTTTTCCATCTTCTTCTAGACAACCGGATGGAGTCTAGATGGTCCCATCCTAGGTTCAATCCGGACAGTCGAATCTCAGTGCCACCCTTTGCCTTTGAATTCCGACCTCGACAGGCGGATTCAAGGCCTCCCTTTTCCATCTTCTTCTAGACTACCGGACAGAGTCTAGATGGTCCCATACCAGATTCGATCCAGACAGATGAATCTCAGTGCCACCCGTTTGCCTTTAAATTCCAACCCTAATAGGCGGATTCAAGGCACCCCTTTTCCATCTTCTTCTAGACTACCGGACGGAGTCTAGATGGTCCCATCCTAGGTTCGATCCGGACAAACGAATCTCGGTGCCACCCTTTGCCTTTGAATTCCAACCCCAACAGGTGGATTCAAGGCCTCCCTTTTCCATCTTCTTCTAGACTACCAGACGGAGTCTAGATGGGCCCATCCTAGGTTCGATCCGAACGGACGAATCTCGGTGTCACTCTTTGCCTGTGAATTTCGAAAGGGCGGAATCGAGGCTACCCTTTTCCATCTTCTTCTAGACTACAAGACGGAGTCGAGATGGTCCCATCCCAGGTTCGATTTAGACGGGCGAATCTTGGTACCACCCCTTTTGTTTTTGAGTTCCACTCTGAACGGATGGAATCAAAGCAAATTATCTTCCTCTTTTCGTTGGGTTGATAGCCTGAACTAACTGGTCAGTAGGTCCGTCAACTTATCATATTTTGTCTCTCAATTTGCAAGCCTTATAGTCTTACCTAGTGCCCCTTTTGTCGGGCTGATACCTCAAACTATTCAGTTGACGACTGTCATCTTGTCAGGAGCAGGCTGATACCCCCAAACTATCCAGTTGACATTCTTCATCAGTCCTTCAATCGGCAAGTCTAATGTCTTGCCATGCATCCTTTCGGGCCGAAAAGTCTGTCATTTGCCATGTTCCACTGTCGTGCAACGAGCTCGGTAGTCTTGGCATCCCTTGGTACGAGTCAGGAAATACCTCGTGCTCCACTTCATGAGCTGATAGGCTACCTGCTTGTCGCCAACATCATCCTTTACATTAGCATCGCCCTCATGCATCACTTGACATCAAGGTCAACCCTTAGGTTTAATATCATGCATGGCCTCGAATCATGAATTTCAGTGCATCTACGAATAAATGGTTCACGGCCGTACAGTAAATACCACTCTCCCGTAGACTCAAGCTGGGTATCTTGTCAACCCTAAGTATCAGTCTCGGTTCCATCCGTCCCTCGATCTCGCTCAGGGAAGGACATCTGTAGACATTTTGATTTTGCAGTCACATGGCAACAAGCTCCTCTAGAAGATGCTCTCGTGGCAACCACCACCACCAAACCCTAACTCCACCAAAACCCTAAACTCTCATGCCCACTTAAGCCCACACAAACCCACTCTAACCTAATCAAAGAAAAAACCAGTAATTAAGAATCAAAGCCAAATAAAATTCATTTAAATCCATTTAAAAACCTAATTAAAACCAAAATTAAACAAAATTCACCTAAATCTACTTAAAACCCTAATTAAAATCAAAATTAAACAAAATTCAACTAAATCCACTTACAACGCTAATTAATTGAGTAAAAACCTAATTAAAACCAAAATTAAACAAAATCCACTTAAATCCACTTAAAATCAAAATTAATCAAGGGAAAATGCTAATTAAAGTCAAAATCAAAATAAAATCCATTTAAATCACTTTACTCCATTTAAATTCAAGGGGAAAAACCTAAATTAAACTCAAAACCCTAAAAAACCCTAAAGTCACATAATTAAGTTAAAACCCCTAATTTAAATCCAAAACTTTAATTAAAATCCAAAAAACCCTAATTTAAACCCAAAACTTCAATTAAAATCCAAAAAACCCAAATTAAACTAAAAACCATGATTAAAATCTAAAAAACCTAAATTAAACTCAAAATTCTAATTAAAACCCTAATTAACTTTAAAAACCCTGATTAAAATCTAAAAAACACTAAATTAAACTCAAAATTCTAATTAAAACACAAAAACCCTAATTAAACTTAAAAAAACCCTTAATTAAAACCCAAAAACCTAATTTGAACTAAAAAAACTCTAATTAAAATCCAAAACCCTAAAAAACCCCTAAAATAAATAAAATCCAAATTTGAAATTAACTAAACCTTAAATCACAAAATCGAAATGTAATTAAAATCACCAAAACAAATAATTGAAAAACT
>JAMKQA010009430.1:0-13667 GCA_024699735.1 Posidonia australis | reverse complement strand
AACACCAGGATCCATCCCATTGGAATGAACTGTGGATTGGAAAGTCTCAAATGAAAAAGGAACACCTGGATCCGTCCCATTGGCACGAACCAGGGATCGGAGAATCTCAAATGTAAAGGAACACCAGGATCCGTCCCATTGTAATGTACCGTGGATGGGAAAATCTCAAATGTAAATGGAACACCAGGATCCGTCCCATTGGAACGAACCGTGGATAGGAAAATCTCAAATGTAAAGGAATGCTTGGATCCTTCCCATAGGAATATATCAAATGAAAGGAACACCAAGATCCGTCCCATTGGAACGAACTGTCGATGGGAAAATCTCAAATGTAAAAAAATACCAGGATCCGTCTCATTGGAACGAACCGTGGATAGAAAAATCTCAAATGTAACGGAACACTAGGAACCGCCCCATTGGAACGAATCGTGGATCAAAAAGTCTCAATTGTAAAAGAACACCTGGATCCATCCCATTGGAACGAACCTTGGATGGGAAAATCTCAAATGTAAAAGGAACACCAAGACCCGTCCCTTTGGAACGAGCCGTGGATGGGAAAATCTCAAATGAAAATGGAACACCAGGATCCGTCCCTTAGGAATGAACCGTCATTAGGAAAATCTCAATCTTAAAAGGAACACCAGGATACGACTCACTGGAAAGAATCGTGGATAGGAAAATCTCAAATATAAAAGAACACCTTGATCCGTCCCATTGGAATGAACCGTGGATGGGAAAATCTCAATTTTAAAGGAAAACCAGGATTCGTCTCATTGGAACGAACCGTGGTTGGGATAATATCAAATGTAAAAGGAACACCAAGATCTATCCCGTTGGAACGAGCCTTGGATGGGAAAATCACAAATGAAGTAGGAACACCAGGATCCGTCCCATTGAATGAACCGTGGTTAGGAAAATATCAAATGTAAAAGGAACACAAGGATCCGTCCAACTAGAACGAACCGTGGATAGGAAATTCTCAAATGTAAAAGGAACACCACGATCCGTCCCATTGGAACGAACCGTGGTTGGAAAAATCTCAAATGTAAAGGGAACACCAAGATGAGACCCTTTGGAACGAGCCGTGGATGGGAAAATCTCAAATGTAAAAGGAACACCAGGATCCATCGAATTGGAATGAACCGTGGTTAGGAAAATCTCAAATGTAAAAGGAACACCAGGATCCATCGAATTGGAATGAACCGTGGTTAGGAAAATCTCAAATGTAAAAGGAACACAAGGATCCGTCCCATTGGAACGAATCGTGGATAGGAAAATCTCAAATGTAAAAGAACACCAGGATCCGTCCCATTGGAATGAAATATGGATGGGAAAATCTCAATTTTAAAGGACAACTAGGATCCGTCTCATTGGAATGAACCGTGGTTGGGATAATCTCAAATGTAAAAGGAACACCAGGATCCGTCCCTTTGGAACGAGCCGTGGATCGGAAAATCTAAAATGTAAAAGGAACACCTGGATCTGTCCCATTGGAACGAACCGTGGATAGGAAAATCTCAAATGTAAAAGGAACACAAGGATCAGTCTCACTGGAACGAACCGTGGATAGGAAAATGTCAATTGTAAAAGGAACACCAGGATCCGTCCCAGTAGAACAAACTGTGGATGGGAAAATCTCAAATGTAAAAGGAACACCAGGATCCGTCCCACTAGAACAAACTGTGGATGGGAAAATCTCAAATGCAAAAGGAACACCTGGATCCGTCCCAGTGGAACGAATCCTAGATAGGAAAATCTCAAATGAAAAAGGAACACCCGGATCTGTCCCAATGGAACAAACCGTGGATGAGAAAACTTCAAATGTAGAAGGAACACCAAGATCTATCCCATTGGAACGAACCGTGCATAGCAAATTCTCAAATGTAAAAGAAACACCAGGATCCGTCCCATTGAAACGAACCGTGGATAGGAAAATCTCAAATGCAACAGGAACACCAGGATACGTCCCATTGGAACGAACCGTGGATAGGAAAGTCTCAAATGGAAAAGGAACACATGGATCCATCCCATTGGAACGAACTAGGGATCGGAGAATCTCATATGTTAAGGAACACCAGGATCTGTCCCATTGGAATGTACCGTGGATGGGAAAATCTCAAATGTAAATGACACACCAGGACCCGTCCCATTGGAACGAACCGTTGTGGGGAATATCTCAAATGTAACGGAACCCCATGATCCGTCTCATTGGAACGAATCGTGGATGGGAAAATCTCTAATGAAAAGGAACACTAGGATCTGTCCCATTGCAGATGAACCGTGGATGGGAAAATCTCTAATGTAAAGGAACACTAGGATCCATCTCATTGGAATGAACCGTGGATAGGAAAATCACAAAAGTAAAAGAACACTAGGATCCGTTCCATTGGAATGAACCGTGGATGGGAAAATCTCAATTTTAAAGGAAAACCTAGATCTGTCTCATTTGAAAGAACCGTCGTTGGGAAAATCTCAAATGTAAGAGGAACACCAGGATCCATCCCTTTGGAACGAGCCATGGATGGGAAAATCACAAATGCAAAAGGAATATCAGGATCTGTCACGTTGGAACGAGTCGTGGATAGGAAAATCTCAAATGTAAAAGGAACACCAGGATCCGTCCCACTGGAACGAACCGTGGTTAGGAAAATCTCAATTATAAAAGGAACACCAAGATCCGTCCCACTGCAACGAAGTGTGGATGGGAAAATCTCAAATGAAAACGGAGCACCAAGATCAATCCCTTTGGAACGTGCCGTGGATGGGAAAATCTCAAATGTAAAAGGAACACCTGGATCCATTGGATTGGAACGAACCGTGGTTAGGAAAATCTCAAATGTAAAAGGAACACCAGGATCCGCCCCACTGGAACGAATCGTGGATAGGAAAATCTCAATTGTAAAAGGAACACCAGGATACGACCCACTGGAACGAATCGTGGATAGGAAAATTACAAATGTAAAAGAACACCTTGATCCGTCCCATTGGGATGAACCGTGGATGGGAAAATCTCAATTTTAAAGGAAAACCAGGATTCATCTCATTGGAACGAACCGTGGTTGGGATAATATCAAATGTAAAAGGAACACCAGGATCCGTCCCGTTGGAACGAGCCTTGGATGGGAAAATCACAAATGTAATAGGAACACCAGGATCCGTCCCATTGAACGAACCGAGGTTAGGAAAATAACAAATGTAAAAGGAACACAAGGATCCGTCCAACTGGAACGAACCGTGGATAGGAAATTCTCAAATGTAAAAGGAACACCATGATCTGTCCCATTGGAACGAACCGTGGTTGGAAAGATCTCAAATGTAAAGGGAACACCAAGATGAGACCCTTTGGAACGAGCCGTGGATCAGAAAATCTCAAATGTAAAAGGAACACCAGGATCAGTCGAATTGGAACGAACCGTGGTTAGGAAAATCTCAAATGTAAAAGGAACACAAGGATCCGTCCCATTGGAACGAATCGTGGATAGGAAAATCTCAAATGTAAAAGGAACACAAGGATCAGTCTCACTAGAACGAACCATGGATAGGAAAATGTCAATTGCAAAAGGAACACCAGGATACGTCCCACTAGAACGAACTGTGGATGGGAAAATCTCAAATGTAAAAGGAACACCCGGATCCGTCCCAGTAGAATGAATCGTAGATAGGAAAATCTCAAATGAAAAAGGAACACCCGGATCCGTCGCAGTGGAACGAACCGTAGATAGGAAAATCTCAAATGTAAAAGGAACACCCGGATCCGTCCCATTGGAACAAACCATGGATGAGAAAACCTCAAATCTAAAAGGAGCACAGAGATCTGTCCCAAGGGAACGAACCGTGAATAGGAAAATCTCAAATGTAAAAGAAACACCATGATCCGTCCCACAGGAACGAACCGTGGATGGGAAAGTCTCAATCGTGAATGGAACACCAGGGTCCGTCCCATTGGAACGAACCGTGGATGGGAAAATCTCAAATGTAAATGGAACACCTGGATCTGTCCCATTGGAACGAACCGTGGATGGGAAAATCTCAAATGTTAAAGGAACACCAGTATCCATCGGAGTGGAACGAACCGTAGATAGGAAAATCTCAAATGTAAAAGGAACACCCGGATCCATCCCATTGGAACAAACCGTGGATGAGAAAACATCAAATGTAAAAGGAACACCAAGATCAGTGCCATGGGAATGAACCGTGAATTGGAAAATCTCAAATGTAAAAGAAACAACAGGATCCGGCCCATTGGAAGCAATCGTGGATAGGAAAATCTCAAATGCAAAAGGAACACCAAGATCCGTCCCATTGGAACGAACCGTGGATAGGAAAGTCTCAAATGAAAAAGGAACACTCGGATCCTTCCCATTGGAACGAACCATGGATCGGAGAATCTCAAATGTGAAGGAACACCAGGATCCATCCCATTGTAATGAACCGTGGGTGGGAAAATCACAAATATAAATGGAGCACCAGGATCCGTCCCATTAGAACAAACCGTGGATAGGAAAATATCAAATGTAAAGGTACACCAGGATCCGTCCCATTGGAACGAATAGTGGATAGGAAAATCTCAAATGAAAAAGAAAACCAGGACCCGTCCCATTGTAACGAACCGTCGATGGGAAAATCTCAAATGTAAAGGAACACCAGGATCTGTCTCATTGGAACGAACCGTGGATGGAAAATTCCCAAATGTGATAGGAACACCTGGATCCGTTCCATCGGAACGAACCGTAGATAGGAAAATCTCAACTATAAAGGAACACCAGGAACCGCCTCATTAGATTGAACCGTGGATAGGAAAATTCGAATTGTAAAAGAACACAGGGATCCGTCCCATTAGAACGAACCTTGGATGGGAAAATAACAAATGTATAGGAACACCTGGATCCGTCCCATTGGAGCGAACCGTGGATGGAAAAATCTCAAATGTAAAAGGAACACCAGGATCCGTCCCATTGTAATGAACCGTGGTAAGGAAAATATCAAAAGTAAAAGGAACACCAGGATCCGTCCCACTGGAACGAACCGTGGATTGGAAAATCTCAATTGTAAAAGGAACACCAGGATCCGTCCCATTGGAACGAACCGTGGATAGGAAAATCTCAAATGTAAATGGAACACCAGGATCCGTCCCATTGGAACGAACCGTGGATAGGAAAATCACAAATGTAATGAACCGTGGTTGGGAAAGCCTCAAAAGTCAAAGGAACACTAGGATCCGTCCCAATGGAACGAACCGTGGATGGGAAAATCTCAAATGTAAATGGAACACCAGGATTTGTCCCATTGGAACGAACCGTGGATAGGAAAATCTCAAATGTAATGGTACACGAGGATCCGTCCCGTTGGAACGAATCGTGGAATGGAAAATCTCTAATGAAAAAAACACCAGGACTCGTCCCATTGGAACGAACCATTGATGGGAAAATCCCAAATGTAAAGGAACACCAGGATCCGTCTCATTGGAAGAAACCGTGGAACGAAAAATCTCAAATGTGATAGGAAGACCAGGATCCGTCCCACCGGAACGAACCATGTATAGGAAAATCTCAAATGTAAAGGAACACCAGGAACAGTCCCAATGGAACGAACCTTTGATAGGAAAATCTCAATTGTAACAGAACAATAGGAACCCTCCCATTGGAACGAACCTTGGATGGGAAAATCTCAAATGTATAGGAACACCAGGATCCGTCCTATTGGAGCGAACCATGGATTGAAAAATCTCAAATGTAAAAGGAACACTAAGATCAGTCCCTTTGAAACGAGCCGTGGATTGGAAAATCTCAAATGCAAAAGGAACACCAGGATCCGTCCCATTGGAACGAACCGTGGTTAGGAAAATCTCAAATGTAAAAGGAACACCAGGATTCGTCCCACTGGAACGAATCGTGGATAGGAAAATATCAAATGTAAAAGAACAACAGGATCCGTCCCATTGGAATGAACCGTGGATGGGAAAATCTCAATTTTAAAGGACAACCAGGATCCGTCTCATTGGAACGAACCGTGGTTGGGATAATCTCAAATGTAAAAGGAACACTAGGATCCGTCCCTTTGGAACGAGCTGTGGATGGGAAAATCCCAAATGTAAAAGGAACACCAGGATCCATCCCAGTGGAACGAACCGTAGATAGGAAAATCTCAAATGTAAAAGGAACACACGGATCTGTCCCATTGGAACAAACCGTGGAGGAGAAAACTTCAAACGTAAAAGGAACACCAAGATCAGTCCCAATGGAACGAACCGTGGATAGGAAAATCTCAAATGTAAAAGGAACACTAAGATCAGTCCCTTTGAAACGAGCCGTGGATTGGAAAATCTAAAATGCAAATGGCACACCAGGATCCGTCCCATTGGAACGAACCGTGGTTAGGAAAATCTCAAATGTAAAAGGAACACCAGGATTCGTCCCACTGGAACGAATCGTGGATAGGAAAATATCAAATGTAAAAGAACAACAGGATCCGTCCCATTGGAATGAACCGTGGATGGGAAAATCTCAATTTTAAAGGACAACCAGGATCCGTCTCATTGGAACGAACCGTGGTTGGGATAATCTCAAATGTAAAAGGAACACTAGGATCCGTCCCTTTGGAACGAGCCGTGGATGGGAAAATCCCAAATGTAAAAGGAACACCAGGATCCATCCCAATGGAACGAACCGTAGATAGGAAAATCTCAAATGTAAAAGGAACACCTGGATCCGTCCCATTGGAACAAACCGTGGATGAGAAAACTTCAAATGTAAAAGGAACGCCAAGATCTGTCCCATGGGAACAAACCGTGAATAGGAAAATCTCAAAAGTAAAAGAAACACCAGGATCTGTCCCACTGGAACGAACCGTGGATGGGAAAGTCTCAAAAGTAAAAGGAACACCAGGATCCGTCCCATTGGAACGAACCGTGGATGAGAAAAACTCAAATGTAAATGCAACACCAGGATCCGTCCCATTGGAACGAACCGTGGATGAGAAAACTTCAATTGTAAAAGGAACACCGAGATCAATCCCAATGGAACGAACCGTGGATAGGAAAATCTCAAATGTAAAAGAAACACCAGGATCCGTCCCAATGAAACGAACCGTGGATAGGATAATCTCAAATGAAAAAGGAACACCAGGATCCATCCCATTGGAATGAACTGTGGATTGGAAAGTCTCAAATGAAAAAGGAACACCTGGATCCGTCCCATTGGCACGAACCAGGGATCAGAGAATCTCAAATGTAAAGGAACACCATGATCCGTCCCATTGTACTGTACCGTGGATGGGAAAATCACAAATGTAAATGGAACACCAGGATCTGTCCCATTGGAACAAATCGTGGATAGTGAAATCTCAAATGTAATGGAACGCCTGTATCCGTCCCATTGGAACGAATCGTGGATTGGAAAATCTCATTTGAAAAAGAACACCAGGACCTGTCCCATTGGAACGAACCGTTGTGGGGAATATCTCAAATGTAAAGGAACCCCATGATCCGTCTCACTGGAACAAATCGTGGATGGGAAAATCTCTAATGAAAACGAACACGAGGATCCGTCCCATTGCAAACGAACCGTGGATGTGAAAATCTCAAATGTAAAGGAACACCAGGTCTCGCCACATTGGAACGAACCGTGGATTGGGAAATCACAAAAGTAAAAGAACACCAGGATCCGTCCCATTGGAATGAACCGTGGATGGGAAAATCTCAATTTTAAAGGAAATCCTGGATCCGTCTCATTGGAACAAATCGTGGTTGGGAAAATCTCAAATGTAAGAGGAACACCAGGATCCATCCCTTTGGAACGAGCAGTGGATGGGAAAATCACAAATGCAAAAGGAATATCAGGATCCATTGCGTTGGAACGAGCCGTGGATAGGAAAATCTCAAATGTAAAAGGAACACTAGGATCCGTTCCACTAGAACGAACCATGGCTAGGAAAATATCAATTGTAAAAGGAACACCAGGATCCGTCCCACTGGAACGAACCGTGGATGGTAAAATCTCAAATGTAAAAGGAATACAAGGATCCGTCGCAGTGGAACGAACCGTAGATATGAAAATCTCAAAGGATAAAGGAACACCCGGATCCGTCCCATTGGAACAAACCGTGGATGAGTAAACTTCAAATGTAAAAGGAACGCCAAGATCTGTCCCATGGGAACAGACTGTGAATAGGAAAATCTCAAAAGTAAAAGGAACACCAGGATCCGTCCCATTGGAACGAACCGTGGATGGGAAAAACTCAAATGTAAATGCAACACCAGGATCCGTCCCATTGGAACGAACCGTGGATGGGAAAATCTCAAATGTAAACGGAACACCAGGATCCGTCCAAGTGGAACGAACCGTAGATAACAAAATCTCAAATGTAATAGGAACACCCGGATCCATCCCATTGGAACAAACCGTGGATGAGAAAACTTCAATTGTAAAAGGAACACCGAGATCAGTCCCAATGGAACGAACCGTGGATAGGAAAATCTCAAATGTAAAAGAAACACCAGGATCCGTCCCAATGAAACGAACCGTGGATAGGAAAATCTCAAATGAAAAAGGAACACCAGGATCCATCCCATTGGAATGAACTGTGGATTGGAAAGTCTCAAATGAAAAAGGAACACCTAGATCCGTCCCATTGGCACGAACCAGGGATCGGAGAATCTCAATTGTAAAGGAACACCACGATCCGTCCCATTGTAATGTACCGTGGATGGGAAAATCTCAAATGTAAATGGAACACTAGGATCCGTCCCATTGGAACGAACCGTGGATAGGAAAATCTCAAATGTAAAGGAACGCCTGGATCCTTCCCATTGGAACGAATCGTGGATTGTAAAATCTCATTTGAAAAAGAACACTAGGACCTGTCCCATTGGAACGAACCATTGTGGGGAATATCTCAAATGTAAAGGAACCCCATGATCCGTCTCACTGGAACAAATCGTGGATGGGAAAATCTCTAATGAAAACGAACACGAGGATCCATCCCATTGCAAACGAACCGTGGATGGGAAAATCTCAAATGTAAAGGAACACCTGGTCTCGCCACATTGGAACGAACCGTGGATAGGAAAATCACAAAAGTAAAAGAACACCAGGATCCGTCCCATTGGAATGAACCGTGGATGGGAAAATCTCAATTTTAAAGGAAATCCTGGATCTGTCTCATTGGAACGAACCGTGGTCTGGAAAATCTCAAATGTAAGAGGAACACCAGGATCCATCCCTTTGGAACGAGCAGTGGATGGGAAAATCACAAATGCAAAAGGAATATCAGGATCCATTGCGTTGGAATGAGCCGTGGACATGAAAATCTCAAATGTAAAAGGAACACCAGGATCCGTCCCACTGGAACGAACCGTGGCTAGGAAAATATCAATTGTAAAAGGAACACCAGGATCCGTCCCACTGGAATGAACCGTGGATGGGAAAATCTCAAATATAAAAGGAACACCAAGATCCGTTGTAGTGGAAAGAACCGTAGATATGAAAATCTCAAAGGTTAAAGGAACACCCGAATCCGTCCCATTGGAACAAATCATGGATGAGAAAACCTCAAATGTAAATGAAACGCCAAGATCCGTCCCATGGGAACATACCGTGAATAGGAAAATCTCAAATGTAAAAGATACACCAGGATCTGTCCCACTGGAATGAACCATGGATGGGAAAGTCTCAAAAGTAAAAGGAACACCAGGATCCGTCCCATTGGAACGAACCGTGGATGGGAATAACTCAAATGTAAATGCAACACCAGGATCCGTCCCATTGGAACGAACCGTGGATGAGAAAATCTCAAATGTAAACGGAACACCAGGATCCGTCCCAGTGGAACGAACCGTAGATAACAAAATCTCAAATGTAATAGGAACACCCGGATACGTCCCATTGGAACAAACCATGGATGAGAAAACTTCAATTGAAAAAGCAACACCGAGATTAGTCCCATTGGAACGAACCGTGGATAGGAAAATCACAAATGTAAAAGAAACACCAGGATCCGTCCCAACGAAACGAACCGTGGATAGGAAAATCTCAAATGAGAAAGGAACACCAGGATCCGTCCCATTGGAATGAACTATGGATTGCAATGTCTCAAATGAAAAAGGAACACCTGGATCCGTCCCATTGGAACGAACCAGGGATCGGAGAATCTCAAATGTAAATGAACACCAGGATCTGTCCCATTGCAATGTACCGTGGATGGGAAAATCTCAAATGTAAATGGAACACCAGGATCCGTCCCATTGGAACGAATCGTGGATAGGAAAATCTCAAATGTAATGGAACGCCTGGATCCGTCCCATTGGAACGAATCGTGGATTGGAAAATCTCATTTGAAAAAGAACACCAGGACCTGTCCCATTGGAACGAACCGTTGTGGGGAATATCTCAAATGTAAAGGAACCCCATGATCCGTCTCACTAGAACAAATCGTAGATGGGAAAATCTCTAATGAAAACGAACACGAGGATCCGTCCCATTGCAAACGAACCGTGGATGGGAAAATCTCAACTGTAAAGGAACACAAGGATCCGCCACATTGGAACGAACCGTGGATAGGAAAATCACAAAAGTAAAAGAACACCAGGATCCGTCCCATTGGAATGAACCGTGGATGGGAAAATCTGAATTTTAAAGGAAAACCTGGATCCGTCTCATTGGAATGAACCGTGGTTGGGAAAATCTCAAATGTAGGAGGACCACCAGGATCCATCCCTTTGAAATGAGCCGTGGATCGGAAAATCACAAATGCAAAAGGAATATCAGGATCCAATGCGTTGGAACGAGCCGTGGACAGGAAAATCTCAAATGTAAAAGGAACACCAGGATCCGTCCCACTGGAACGAACGGTGGTTAGGAAAATCTCAATTGTAAAAGGAACACCAGGATTCGTCCCACAGGAACGAACCGTGGAAGGGAAAATCTCAAATGTAAAAGGACCACCAGTATCCGTCGCAGTGGAACGAACCGAAGATATGAAAATCTCAAATGTTAAAGGAACACCCAGATCAGTCCCATTGGAACAAACCGTGCATGAGAAAACTTCAAATGTAATAGGAACACAAAGATCTGTCCCAAGGGAACGAACCGTGAATAGGAAAATCTCAAATGCAAAAGGAACACCAAGATCCGTCCCAATGGAACGAATCGTAGATAGGAAAATCTCAATTGTAAAAGGAACACCCGGATCCGTCCCATTGGAACAAACCATGGATGAGAAAATTTCAAATGATAAAAGGAACACAAAGATCTGTCCCATGGGAACAGACCGTGAATAGGAAAATCTCAAATGTAAAAGAAACACCAGGATCTGTCCCACTGGAACGAACCGTGGATGGGAAAGTCTC
This sequence comes from Posidonia australis, assembly GCA_024699735.1. Classification (NCBI taxonomy): domain Eukaryota; kingdom Viridiplantae; phylum Streptophyta; class Magnoliopsida; order Alismatales; family Posidoniaceae; genus Posidonia; species Posidonia australis. The sequence continues at coordinate 2,323 of JAMKQA010009430.1, read as the reverse complement.
AAAAGTAAAAGGAACACCAGGATCCTTCCCATTGGAACTAACCGTGGATGGGAAAAACTCAAATGTAAATGCAACACCAGGATCCGTCCCATTGGAACGAACCGTGGATGGGAAAATCTCAAATGTAAAATGAACACCAGGATCCGTCGTAGTGGAACGAACCGTTGGTTGGAAAATCTCAAATGTAAAAGGAACACCCGGTTCTGTCCCATTGGAACAAACAGTGGATGAGAAAACCTCTAATGTAAAAGGAACACCAAGATCTGTCCCAAGGGAACGAACCGCAAATAGGAAAATCTCAAATGTAAAAGAAACACCAGGATCCGTCCCATTGGAACCAACCGTGGATAGGAAAATCTCAAATGCAAAAGGAACACCAGGATCCATTCCATTGGAACGAACCGTGGATAGGCAACTCTCAAATGAAAAAGGAACACAAGGATCTGTCCCATTAGAACGAACCATGGATCGAAAAATCTCAATTGTAAAGGAACACCAGGATCCGTCCCGTTGGAACGAACCGTTGATGGGAAAATCTCAAATGTAAAAAAACATCCGGATCCGTCACATTGGAACGAACCGTGGATGGGAAAATCTCAATTGTGATAGGAAAACCAGGATCCATCCCTTCGGAATGAACCGTGGATAGGAAAATCTCAAATGTAACGGAACACTAGGAACCGTCTCATTGGAACGAATCGTGGATCGAAAAGTCTCAAATGTAAAAGAACACCAGGATCCATCCCATTGGAACGAACCTTGGATGGGAAAATCTCAAATGTAAAAGGAACACCAAGACCCATCCCTTTGGAACGAGCCGTGGATGGGAAAATCTCAAATGAAAAAGGAACACCAGGATCCGTCCCATAGGAATGAACCGTAATTAGGAAAATCTCAATTGTAAAAGGAACACCAGGATACGACCCACTGGAACGAATCGTGGATAGGAAAATCACAAATGTAAAAGAACACCTTGATCCGTCCCATTGGAATGAACCGTGGATGGGAAAATCTCAATTTTAAAGGAAAACCAGGATTCGTCTCATTGGAACGAACTGTGGTTTGGATAATATCAAATGTAAAAGGAACACCAGGATCTGTCCTGTTGGAACGAGCCTTGGATGGGAAAATAACAAATGTAATAGGAACACCAGGATCCATCCCATTGAACGAACCGTGGTTAGGAAAATATCAAATGTAAAAGGAACACAAGGATCCGTCCAACTAGAACGAACCGTGGATTGGAAATTCTCAAATGTAAAAGGAACACCATGTTCCGTCCCATTGGAACAAACCGTGGTTGGAAAAATCTCAAATGTAATGGGAACACCTAGATGAGACCCTTTGGAACGAGCCGTGGATGGGAAAATCTCAAATGTAAAAGGAACACCAGGATCCGTCGAATTGGAACGAACCGTGGTTAGGAAAATCTAAAATGTAAAAGGAACACAAGGATCCATCCCACTGGAACGAATCGTGGATAGGAAAATCTCAAATGTAAAAGAACACCAAGATCCGTCCCATTGGAATGAACTGTGGATGGGAAAATCTCAAATTTAAAGGACAACTAGGATCCGTCTCATTGGAACGAACCGTGGTTGGGATAATCTCAAATGTAAAAGGAACACCAGGATCCGTCCCTTTGGAACGAGCCGTGGATGGGATAATCTAAAATGTAAAAGGAACACCTAGATCCGTCCCATTGGAACGAACCGTGGTTAGGAAAATCTCAAATGTAAACGAAACACAAGGATCAGTCTCACTGGAACGAACCGTGGATAGGAAAATGTCAATTGTAAAAGGAACACCAGGATCCGTCCCACTAGAACAAACTGTGGATGGGAAAATCTCAAATGTAAAAGGAACACCTGGATCCGTCCCTGTGGAACGAATCGTAGATAGGAAAATCTCAAATGAAAAAGGAACACCCGGATCCGTCCCATTGGAACAAACCGTGGATGAGAAAACTTCAAATGTTGAAGGAACACTAGGATCTATCCCATTGGAACGAACCGTGCATAGCAAAATCACAAATGAAAAAGATACACTAGGATCCGTCCCATTGAAACGAACCGTGGATAGGAAAATCTCAAATGCAAAAGGAACACCAGGATACGTCCCATTGGAACGAACCGTGGATTGAAAGTCTCAAATGAAGAAGGAACATATGGATCCGTCCCATTGGAACGAACCAGGGATCAGAGAATCTCAAATGTTACGGAACACCAGGATTCGTCCCTTTGGAATGTACCGTGGATGGGAAAATCTCAAATGTAAATGAAACACCAGGACTCGTCCCATTGGAACAAACCGTTGTGGGGAA
>JAMKQA010009429.1:0-11070 GCA_024699735.1 Posidonia australis | reverse complement strand
GGGAGTTTTGAAGTTTTAAACGCTAGAATTATAGATGTCATTTTGTCACGGTAACACGTGGATGGACTTTAAGAAATCAATTTATGGTAAAAAAAAAAATCAATTATCCTAGAAAAATTGCCAAAAGTCGTCGCGCAGAACTTGGTTGGGTCAAAAATCAACTTATGATCAAAAATATTTTAAATAGTTTTTTAAAATCCCTCACTCGATCGTTAAAAGTGGTGTTAAAATATTTTTTCAAACCCATTAGTTAACAGGTATCTATCCATGTCTTGTATTAAAAAAAACCAATAAATATTTGTGTTTCATTAATATTAACAATGAAATATTTCTTTAAAAAAACAATGAAGGATAAGGATGACTTTATGAGTTTTGCCATCCCAAATAAGCTTATTCTTGTGAGTGATACTTGTAGACATGGAAAACGGGTCGGGTCGGTCCAATCTGGGTCCGTAAAAAACGGCCACGGGCCAAGCTCGGGTCGGACCTGGCCCGCGACCGTGTCGGGCCAGACCGGTCGCCCGCGGAGGTCCGCCGGATACGCCCAGTCCGGCCTACGGGAACCGCCTGGGTCGGCCCGAGCACAGCACGGAAAATAGCCGTCGGCCCAACCCGACCCGGCCCCGAGCCATGGGTCGTGCCTGGCTCAAGGTGTGTTGCGCCAGGCCCGACCAGGTCGACTGTTTCGTCCGATTTCCATGTCTAGATACTTGGTTCAAAAGAAATTGTAATTGAATTTTAATGTAATTTTTTAATCTTGCTGAGCAACTTGACATCTGCTGCAATCATGCCGCAGCGGTCATATCAACATGGCCAACTCGCAAACTAGTCACTTTCTTGACCTTTTCTCTCTTTGTTCCATATTTTCTTATTTTAAAAAGGGAAAAACCTTTTTGCAAGGTTGGGACTGTAACCATCCCAACAACACATAAATTTCCTGTTAACAATTTAAAATTACTTTAAAAAGAAAGACAAAAATGACAATTCTGAATCCTGCCATCCAAAATATGCTTGTTCTTGCAAGCGATATTCGGCTGCAGAATAAACTGTAATTAAATTGCGATGCAATATTTAGATATTCCTTAGTAACTTTATATTTTTATGTTATTTTGGTTGTGATGTATGAAATCATCGTCCTCCTCAACGAGCAATATTCCACGAGAACGTGAAACTTGTCTCCGTCAAATATAATTTCAATTAACTAATGAGCAGAAAAACAACATTAGGGGGATGTTAATGTGTTTTTTTTTTTTGTTAACGACAAACTATTTATATAATTCTCTAAGGGTAAAAATTTCCTGGGAGATCAAAATAATACAGAGTTTTTGCTTAAAAGTATGTCGCAATTGGTATACATATAGACCAAAAATTATATCAGCCAATACAGGCTATCATATAAGAAGTATTGTTTGTAAAATTGTCTAGGATCAAAAAGACTAACAGAAAGTTAATCAATAATCAGATGATCCTCCCCTACGACTGAACTAGGCTGGGGTGTGTCGACAGTTTTACTGAAGAATATGTCAGTGGTCGAAGGGTCAGTGTTATCAGACTGCTGGAAAGAGGTGATGGAGCAGAGAGCTTATGTTTTGTCAAAACCTGTGGCCAAAGCATCTACCCAACCATGAATAAGAGAAGAGATGTCATGTATACATATTTTAGGGTCTTTGAAATGTTCTTTAAAAATGCGATTATTCCTTTCTTTCCAAATAATCCAGAAAATGGCTTGAATCAAAGTACTACAGCTAGTGTTAGATAAATCCAGTTTGAATGGTAGAGGGACTGTAAGCAAATCAGCAATGGAAAATATAGCAGGGTAAAGAGTTCCCTGAATGAATGCATGCCAAATGAGAATAGCAAAAGGGTAATATATGAATAAGTGTGTAACTGTTTCTATATGCACGTTGCAAAAGATGCACAAATCAGGGCCAGTCCAACCCTTTTTGCAAAGATTGGCCTTAGTCAAGATTTTGTCATGCAGCACCAACCAAGAGAATGTTTTTATTTTGTCAGGGGCCCAACTACACCAAATTACTTCATAGTGTTGAAAGCGAAGGCCTCCATCATTAATAAAGTTATAACATGATTTCACTGAAAAAATTTTGTTTGAAGAATTCCATTGTAAAATGTCATCTTGAGGAAGTAAGGTAAGGTTAGATATAATATCTGCCAGAAGATCAGCCTGGTCCTCGATGAATCCAGTGTTGGTTGGGGTCAGTGAGACAGCAAATAGGTTGTCAAAGTCTACCCTAAAAATCTCAATTGTTTTAGCAAGTGAGGCTTTTTTGTATGCGGCCAATGTAAAAAGATCTGGGAGATAGTGTTTAAGTTTTACTCCATTCCACCATTTGCTTTCCCAGAAGATAGTGCTGGAACCATTCTGAACCAGAGAGTCAGCACAGCAATTGACTAAGTTAAAGCATGCTTTCAATTCTTGCCATAATGGAGAAGATCTACTTGTTGATGAATTTAGAATAGCCCCAGGCCAATTCCTTGAGAAATACCTTGCTTTTATTATTTCTTTCCATTTCAGAGAGCAAGTATTGGAGAGTAGCTGCCAAAGTAGTTTGGATATGAGGGTTAGATTAAAATTTTTAATGTTGATAATTCTCCAGCCATTTTGTTGTTTAGATCTGCAAAGCAGACCCCAACGGGCCAGATGACCAAGAGATGAAGTGGAAGCATTGGATTTCCAAAGAAATGTGGATCTAAGTTTGTCAATGGCATATTCAACCCTTTTAGGTAGATGTAAAACGGATAGAAAGTAGGTAGGGATGGCTAAAAGGACAAAGTTAACCAAAGTTAATCTTCCACCAAGAGATAGATGTTTTGCCTTCCAAAGAGACAATTTGTTAGAAATTTTGTCAATCATTGGAACCCAGTCATTGAAGGTGGCTTTCCTAAAGTGCAAGGGAAGTCCTAGGTAGGTTATAGGCAGAAGAGAAGTGTTGCAGCCAAGTATTTGAGCTGATCTTTTGATATAGTCATTTGATACACCTATTCCAGTGAGGGAAGACTTGTGGAAGTTAATTTTCAAACCAGAGCAATACTGGAAACAACACAGAATTCTCTTAATATTAATTATGTTTTCCTCACTTGCAGCTAGAAAAAGGATGTTGTCATCAGCATACTGGATGTTCATAATATTTGGGCCTCCATGTGGGATATAGATTCCTGTTATCAGCCTAGAGTCTACAGCAAGAGAGAGCATTCTATTGAGAATGTGTGTAACAATGATGAATAAGAGAGGTGACAATGGATCACCTTGCCTCAAACCATTAGTAGATGGGAAGAAACCTTTAGGGGAGCCATTGAGTAAAATGGAAAACCTAACATGTATAATACACATCTTTATCCAAGAAATCCATGTGGTGCCATAGCCTAAGCCAGCAAGAGAATCCAATAAGAAGTCCCAATTGACATTGTCAAAACCTTCTCAAAATCTAATTTTAAGAGATACCCAGGAGTACTTGACAACTTCATGAAGTGTAAAGTTTCTTGGGCTACCAGGAAGCAGTCCCCTATATATCTCTCGGGAATAAAAGCACATTGAGAATTATCAATTAGGGTATCTAGGACAGGGGATAGCCTGGAAGCTAATGTTTTTGTGATGATTTTATATAAACTGTTTACCAAACTAATAGGTCTAAAGTCTTTAATGCACTGAGCCCCTTCCAGCTTAGGGATTAAGGTAATAAAAGTTTGGTTGATAGGTTGCAAAAAATCTGTATCTGTGGTGGAATTCATGTAATTAAAAATTTCAAGGATATTTAACTTGAGGATTTCCCAGAATTGTTGGAAGAAGAATATTGGGAAGCCATCAGGTCCAGGGGCCTTGTCTCCAGGTAAAACCCTGAGGTTGTTGTGTATTTCCTCCAAGGTAAAAACCCTATCCAAATCTAAGGGGTTCTGAATTTTGTTTGGAATTAAAGTATCCCAATTCAGGGAAGGGTAGGTCCTGATAGGCTTATTGAATTGTCTAATGAAATGACTTTCTATTTCCTTAGAGATAATGACAGGACAAAAGACTGTTGAGTCCTCTATCTTCAAAGAATGGATGGTATTGATTCTTCTTCTGCTTTGGACCATGTTGTGAAAGAAAGAGGTATTTGAGTCCCCTTCATTAAGCCATTGAATTCTTGACTTTTGTTTCCAATATTCTTCTTGCTCTTGGAGTAAGGAAGAATGTTTAGCCTGGAGATCTCTTTTCTCAATCAAAGTTGTAGAATGTAACTATTGGGACTCAGCTAGTGAGTCAATATGGGCAATTTTAGATTCAATATATATAAGTCGTAGGCATCTAACCATTCTCACTAGCCTAATCCAATCAATGATCTGCTTCTTTAGCTGTTTAAGCCTGTATGCAAATCTAGTTATAGGAAAGAGAGAGGTGCAGATGTTGACGGATCTGGACCAAGAGGATTCAATGTGAGTGCTAAAACCCTCATAGTGAAGCTAGGATTTATAAAATTTAAATGAGGTGGGACCCCAATCTGGTAGAATAGTATTGAGGGAGATGGGTATATGGTCAGATACGACCCTAGCCAGACCTAGGCAGAAGGAGTTGGGATACTGTTTTGCCCAGTCACTGGATACAAGGAATCTATCCAATTTAACCATGGAGGGGGGAACTTTCATGTTGGACCAAGTGAATTTAGAGTTATTAGGAGGAAAGTCCACCATGAAATGCTTATCAATAAAGGCATTAAAGTGTCTCATGTCAGTGGTGATGTTGTGCCTAGAAGAATGTTCATGTGAGAATCTAGTGGGGTTAAAATCCCCACTAATGACCCTATTAGAGTTCACTTTTGAACTTAAAGAATCTAATTACTCAAGGAATGCATTTTTCAGAGTTGGATTACAAGGCTCATGTGACCATACCGGTGGAACCCTTGGCGCGGCTCTCCACCTACTGCGGTGTAAGGAAACACATGAGGAGATCCGATACGGTCACGACGAAGATGGTGAATCCGGAAGAAGAAGAGAAGACCCGGAAACACCAAGGGAAGACAAAAAGGATAAGGAAAGGAGTCGCCACCTAGTCTTTTAATGGAAAACGAGGAAAACCAAAACACACAAAAAGGTAGAAAGCAAACAAGATGCAAAGATGCATGTGTGATCCGTGCCTAATGGATAATGCAAGATGAATGTGGGCCAGAGAAAGGGTAAGGATTCTGGTTACGCATGGGGAAGGGGTTAGGCACCCCCATGCGCTTGAGAAAACTCGATCTTTCTAGGTTTCCTATTGTCAATAGTTTACTAAATGCGTGCTTGCTTATTCTATATGCCTATGCATGAAGATGACTGAAAACATGCCAAATCAAAGTAAAGAAGTGAAATCAAAGGAAAAAGTTAATCTGAGGGTCAAATGTAGGCATTGTTAATGCCGCTTTACTGTACGCCCTTGGGCGATGAGGAAAATCGTGAAAATCTCGGAAAGCGTCTCGCAAAACAGCGGAAATTGGGGATAAATCCGAGAAAATCAAAATGGGGAAAAATAATCCTTATTTCGGGACCATGTCGGCTTTGTAAGCCTTTTACTATACGCCCTCGGGCGATGGAAAACCAAAATAAGTGAAAACCGCGGAAAATTGAGAAAAATCCAGAAAACGAGGAGAAAATAAAGCTCAGAACAAGCTAGAAAAGCATGCACCAAGCAAAGAAGAAAAGACGGGAAAATCCATGCAAAAGATGTGAAAAGTATGCAAAATGCAAGTGTGAATGCAAATGTGAGAAGTCTAGGGGGTTTTGTGCAAAAAGCCCAAATTCTGAGGAAAACTGACGTTCAGAAGCCTAAATCATCGAAAATACATAGAAAAACACATTCCATGCATGTATGAAGAAATCTAGGGTCAAATGTGCATCCCTAGTCAAAATGAAGTTTTCTAGGGGTCTGAATGTAATTTTACCAGTAATGCATGCATGCAAATCAATTCTGCATAAAATCAGGGTAAAAATGCAAGAAAAAAGTCTCATAAATGATCGAGGAAGTTTCAGGGGCAAAATGGTCATTTTACCCTTGAAAACAGGCAATTAGAGTAATATCAATGAAGCACAGGGGCTAAACTGCAAAAAACCCAGCAAACAAAGCATCCAGAAGAAATTCAGTAAAAATAGAGAGTTAAAGTGCAATTAAACCAAGAAAACAAGCCTTCTGGAGCATAAAAATGACAGTTCTGAATCCTGCCATCCAAAATATGCTTGTTCTTGCAAGCGATATTCGGCTGCAGAATAAACTGTAATTAAATTGTGATGCAATATTTAGATATTCCTTAGTAACTTTATATTTTTATGTTATTTCGGTTGTGATGTATGAAATCATCGTCCTCCTCAACGAGAAATATTCGACGAGAATGTGAAACTTGTCTCCGTCAAACATAATTTCAATTAACTAATGAGCAGAAAAACGACAATAGGGGGATGTTAATGTTTTTTTTTATAACGGTAGTGATATTATTTATTTTCTTAGTTATGTGTCTACCACTAAGAATCTAAAAAATAAAGTTCCAGATATTACAATAGTTTAAGGTTTCAAAAGACCCTTATCCAACAAAAATATGGCCACTTTCAAAGAGTAGGCCACAAATAACAAGAATAAAAAAATATTACATCACTAGATCGAACAAACCACAGGATTTGATTAAGAAAATATTAATCAAGCTTAGTGGTCTGCATTTGAGTAGTGGGCCGAGGAGAAAGATCAAGTGATCCATGCTTCGAGAGTTTTGCATGTCCTTCACAAAATAATGTAATGCCTCTTCTTCGGTGGACCGACGAACCCCGAGATGGAGTCGTCGGAACAGAAATAGCATCCTCTAGAGACAAACCACAGTCCAAAGACTCACAAGCATAATTAGGAACCAAAGAAAATTTTCCAGTAGAAAAGAAACTATAATATCATCCTCCATATCACAATCAGAGTGTTCGGATTCAGGCAAACAATTGCCCTAACCCTAGAACAGCTGATCAGAGTAAAGATTCACCGTAAAGCTCAACATGTTCCAACAAATGCCATAAAATGCCAACAAATTCCAGATCAATATGCCGAAGAAGGGGTAAGAAAGTGTTTTAGCTGAAGTTTATACCTTCTAGTCGTTTACCTCGACGAGAGAATACCAACGTCGGCGAGAGGCCGATCCCGTCTACAAGTAGGCAAGGGACTGAATCCGTCGACGAGACTATGCTCTAACCATGGGCCAATCTGAGTGGCCAAACCTGTCGGCGAGAGGCTGAGAAAATAAAAAACGTACCTAACGGAGAGAATAAGGGTAAGGACCAGTAGGAGGCGGAGGAGAGGAGAGTCCCAGCGAGAAGGTGCAGAACTGCTAGCGGGGGGGGGGCCACCGGTGACGGCCAGTTGCAAGAAGCGGCCGGCAAGAGCGACGACGGAGCAACGGAGATGGGGTATAGAAGCCCAAGGCATCCAACGGGAAAGGAGAGCGGCGGGTGAGGAGGGTTCACCCACTACTACTACCAACCGCAAGAAGCCATGGGAGGAGGCCGCAAGCGACGGCCAACTGCAAGAAGCAGTCGACGATTGAAGAGATTGGCGGGAGAGGAGAGTAGGGGAGATGCCCACGGTTGGATCCCACGACGAGAGCGACGGCGGGGCGACGGGAGAAGGGCATAGGTGCCCTAGCTCACGGGAAATCGCCTAAATAAAGTCAATACAAAGAAGTTTTGGGGGATGTTAATGTTGCAAAGGAAAAGCTTCAAATTATGCTAACACCCTTGAGAAGTTTTTTTTTTGAAATCAATATATATATATATATGTGTGTGTGTGTGTGTGAGAGATTTGAACCTAAAAAAAAGATATAAGTTCCACTTTTCTTGATCAACTGCACCATAGCAATTAGTTAACACTCCCTTAGAAGTTTTTTTTGTTAACGGTAATCATTATATAAATATAAAAGTTAAGGCAGAGCAAGTATAGTACAATATTACAGACCCTGGTGTAGTATGTAATACCCACCACAAAAATTTGAATTGTCCCAAATAGGCAAACACCTATTGCTCAAAAAATCTCAGAAAAATTAATTGATCAAGTATGAAGATTGACATTAGTTCTGAGAAGGGACTAAATCTTCAGGGTTTTGCTGAGGTGGATGCAGAGCATGAGAAGATTGCTCCAGAACACGATCATTTTTCATAGATTGCAAAGCCCTGATATTGTCATCCTTTTCAAATCCTGAGCCCAAAATGTTAAACCAACAATGACAAAGAGAAAAAATAGTATTAGTAACTTTATACGAAGAAGCGCATTTCCCTTTAAAAATTCTATTATTTCGTTCCCTCCAAATGGACCACAAAATAACTTGAATCAAAGTATGTTTACCCTTTGCTGAGAAATCAGCTTTTAATGGAAGAATGCAAGAAAATATATCAGTAAAAGAAGTAATAGCAGGATACAGATGTCCTTGCAAAAAGAAATGCCAAACTGCTGCGGCGAAAGCACAATTAATAAATAAATGTTCAATTGATTCTTGATAACCATTACAAAAAATGTAACTATCAGAACCTGTCAAACCCTTTTTACACAAGTTAACTTTAGTTTGAACCTTATTAAAAATAACCAACCATGAAAATAATCTAACCTTTAGAGGGGCCCAACTATGTCAGATATTGTCATAAAAATGAATTCTAATCCCACCATCGTTGAGTATCTCATACCCTGACTTGACAGTGTACTTACTGGTGGAATTAGACCATTCAATAGTATCCTCTACAGGGCGAAGCATGATAGAGTTAATAATCTCTGTGAATAGATCAGCTGGAGTTTGTAGAAATCCAAATTCAGTAGAAGAAGGGATATCAATAAATAATTTATGGAAGTCCTGAAGATAAATTTCAATTGTTCTCGCAATTGAAGTTTTTTTGAATTTAGCTAATTGAAAAAGATCAGGAAGAATATGCTTTAATTTTTCCCCATGTCTCCAGCAATTTTCCCAGAAAATGGTATTATGACCATTATTAACTTGAAAAGTGGTGAAGGTATTAAAGAAATTAAAGCAGACCTTTATTTCTAGCCAAATAGGGGAAGCTCTACCAGTAGAAGTATTCAGAAGTGCCCCTAGCCAAGATCTCGAGAAATATCTAGCCTTTAAAATTGCTTTCCACTTAAGAGAGTAAGTGTGTGATAGTAGCTGCCAAAGTAGCTTAGTTTTCAGGGCTAAATTGAAGTTTTTGATAGTTATGATGTCCCAACTCCCTTGACATTTATCTTTATAGAGAACCGGCCACTTAGCTAGGTAAAGAGTAGAGGCTGAAGAAGATTTCCAAAGAAATTTATATCTGAGCTTATTGATTACTTGAGCCACCTTAATTGGTAGATGTAGGACAAAGAGATAATATGTGGGAATTACTGATAGCACTGAGCTTATTGATAACACTCCCTTAGAAGTTGTTATGTCTTTTTTGCACACTAAGATCAACATTCCACTCCATGGGAACAACGGCGCCAATAATGATAATCTTCTGAGACATGAATATTTTTTTTTTTTGAAAATGGTAATATAATATTAAATTTCCCCTAGCTATGTAAACCACCACCAAGGGATCAAGATGTCCAAAAAGTATTACAGAAAATTCTGGAACAGGGAGTTCCAATCAAATAAAGCAAAATAGTGTATCTGTAGAAGACCATTAAAACAACTTATTCTCTCTCACAACTATGGCAAAACGAAGCTATGTAATGTACTGATAATCAAGAGCAATTCATATCAAACTGCAGCTACATCCTCTGCAGAACTTGGCATATTAAAGGTAACATCAGTAGACGGTGGCTGGAGAGCCTCATGGAGTCCCATGGAGGAAGTAGAATTACTTGGGACTTGTTCCATGGTCCATGCATCATGTATAGAGGAGATAGATTGTAAAAGTTCTTCTTTCTCGAAATCTGTTGCAAAATTTTCTATCTAATGATGTATTAGAAAGATAATATCATAAATAATTACTAAGTGAGACTTACTGCAATCTCTAAAAATTCCGCTGTTACATTCTAGCCAAATTAACCAGAAAATGACTAGTATTAGAGCAACCCAATCATGCTTGGTAAAATTAAATTTAAGTATATGTGTTAAATTAAACAAGTCAGCAATTTTGAAGTATCCAGGGTACATAGAAGAAGATATGAAGAAATTTCATATAAGCCATATAAAATAACAATGAATAAATAAGTTGGTGCTGGTTTCTCTACGTATTTTACATAGTGTACAAATTTTGAAGTCCTTCCACCGTCTTTTAGATAGATTATTCTTTGTAAAAATTTTGTTGTTTAATATCATCCATGAGAAAAATTTAATATCTAAAGGTATCCAATTTTTCCAGATATTCCAATATAAAGAGCACATGATGCCTCCATCATTTAAGACTCTATAGCAAGAGACATGGATATTTTTGTCAATACATAAAACGTAGTAGATTATTCACGACAATTTGCACCCGAAGGCTTGGAATGATCAGGTCAATGGTTGGTTCCTGTCATTAGTTGGGCTCCTGTCATTGAGAAAGTTTCTAATAAACTTTCTTCCTGGAAGGCTAGGCAGTTATCTTTAGGGGGAAGGTTGGTTCTGGTCAATGGGGTTCTTTCAGCCATGCCCACATATTTTTTGACTGTGCTTCATATGCTTAGGAAGATAGAGAAGAAACTGGATAGTTTGAGAAGTAATTTTCTTTAGAATGCTAAGTCTTCCACTAATAAAGGCATTCACCTTATCAGATGGCCCAATATATGTAGAAGTAAAAGGAAAATGGATGGGGGATTAAGAATCTGAGAAGTTTGGGAGCTGCTCTTAAAGCTAAACTCAGTTGGCAGTTTTTCAATAGCAACAGCAGCCCTGTTTGGAAATCCCTCCTCCAGGCTAAATATTTATGTAAGGGACCTGGGGCGATTCTAAGCAAAGTATCCTCCTTCTGCTCTCCTTTATGGAGACATATTAAAAACGGTTTCAATTTTTTCACATGTTTCTCTAAGGTTTCAGTGGGCAATGGTTTAAATTGTATCTTTTGGAGACAATCTTGGTACAAAGACAAGCCCCTCTGCTTATTATACCCTGAACTGTATGCTTTGGC